>OMLJ01123333.1:14004-30239 GCA_900302595.1 Gadiculus argenteus | reverse complement strand
GTTGTGGTTCAGTCTGGACTTCAGAGAGTCAAAGCCATATTCCTTTCCCCCAATTCCTTCTCAACCATGGCCGAGATAACCCGACACCACTACGAGTCTTGTGGAAATACCTGAGACGTCAGAGAACCATTACAGTCTTTTCACCAAATTCAAGCTTTCTTGCGTTATGGTGTAGCCCTAGCGTGTTATTTGCCATGATACCAACAGCAGAACGGTTATCCAAATAATAAAGGAGTGAAGTACAACACTCGCGTACAACAGTGTGTGTTCACACACACACACACACACACACACACACACACACACACACACACATGTGGCACTCACACGGTCGTAGCTCTTTGTCTCATTGGTGGGCCAAATTCTCTGGGCGGGCAAAGCAGAGAAAGGGGAGGTAACCTTTCCCCTTATTACGAAATAAGGAGAAAGCTCCCAAATCTGTGCGTTTGCACTTTCCTTTTTTCAAAGACGGAGCAATATATCTACGGCTCGTTTTAAACCTAACGTAATTTCTACGTAAGTAACGTAAGTTACTTGGGGACCATAGGCAGGCTAGGGAAATTCATATTAATGTTATAAACCTCATAAAGTGACATTTTCATGCCATGGGACCTAAGATTGTATCACCAAACTGTCAAATCGATTACCATTATTTATTACAAGCATGCTACAAAAGCACCACATTATTAATCCAATGCATTTATTATTATATAAGTTATACAAAAATATAAGTTTATAAAAAATTCAATATACACAGCATAGGTACATTTAATCATGGATGTCGACATGAAAAACAATGTTAAACTGTTAAGATACAATGACTGACGTGTTACCTTTGTTATTCCATTTTTTTTTAATAACAATCATCTTTAGATTATTGTGTTTAAAAATACAACCAAGATGATGGCTTCTCACTGTCATATTTCATAATCTTACAACTGTCATTCTCTCACAAACACACTGTCTCTGTACGCTCAGTATCCGGCTGTATTTAGTAGATCCTTCGTTTAATTTAATTTAGTAGTATCTATTCTGTTACTTCCTGCTCAGTCATAGCCATGCATAGGCTTTACACCTTTTTTCCAACAAAGACAAAAATCGCATCTTGCTTGTATTTTTCGCCATGTTCACTATCATGCGGTAAAGCCAGAAGGGTTTCCAGAGAAGAAGACATAGTTTACAGATGATGAAGTCACAGGGTCGCGGTGCCTGTCTGCCCGGAGGACGAGAAGCTGTTGGTGGCAGAGGGGGAGGGTCGGACGGAGATCTGCGTGGAGCGGAGGGAGAAGGCGGACCGTCGGCTGGACCTCCACTGGATCTCACTGCGCCGCTCCGGCCCTCGGCTCTTGGGCCGCACAGAGACGTAGCGGCCATTCAGGTTGGCGTCGCCACATGCGTTGAACCACCAGCCGCCTGCGAGAAACACCATTATAGGATATAAGCAGTGTGTGCATAGGGGACCAATTGCCTCTATCAAACAATGCTCCCACTACAGAATCACCTTATTTTACACGACTCACCCCATTTGCACTGTAGGAATATGGGGAGCATATTTTGACACTGTATTACAATACTTTTTTTTTGACATTTCAGGGGTACAGTAGGCCTATGTGTATTTTACACATCAATAATAAACTGATTCATATTGTCGGCACGTGCATGCACAGAACCACTAAGCTGCACAATTTGATAGGTGGCATAGATTGTCAGAACACTGGGGCACTCATCCTGGAGAAGTTCTCAACAGCAGATTTTTTATACTGAGCTCTAAAAAAGGTTTTGAGCTCTAAAAAGCATAATAATAATCATAATAATATCATCATGTGTAATTTTCAGTGCAAGGCAAGCAGAACTCCACTGGATCCATTAGGCAGACGCAGCAGTGGACCATTGGGTCCACTGTAGAAGTCATTTTTTTACTTCTACAATTTTTATTAAAAAAAATTTTGACATGGTAATGTCAAAGGAATGTATTGCTTATATTTATCTTCACTAAATATCTGGTGTGTCTTGGGCCAAAATCCCCCTGATACCTGGGCTACAGAATTCAAAAGCTTGGGACGAATGCTCCCACATTTTTTTTTAATTGCTGTTCAAGAAGTGACTTGATTTTATTCAGGTCCACATTTAGATATATTATTCAATGTTTAATTGGATCTGGGGTAGATTGTTTAATCCAAGCCCATGTGTATTGCCCACTACCCTACCTGTGTAGCTAGCAGCACAGCTAGCCTCCTGGTGGCTGTCGTTGTCTCTGTCCTTAGTGGAGAACATCATCCCTGTCTGATTGGTCATGGCGTCGGGCAGGTCTCCTGTTGACTGCTTCAGGTGAATCTTGTAGAAACTCTCAGCCCCGCCAAGATGGAGATTGTACTCTACGAAGCGCTTGCCCAACTTCCAGTCCTCCACCTCGATACGGAGGATGGAGTTTCCATGTGCAACCAATGCATGCATCTTCTTGAGGCCTAGCCAAAACTCACCTGTGAAAATAGGTTCGGAGGAAGGGATATTTGGTCATACTCATCTATATTGGTGAAGTACCTGATTGTCTATTTGACAGCACAGCTGAAACATTACAAACAATCGAAACAAAAAAGAATGAGCTATTTCATTAGTTAATTTGACGATGGCAGTGTGCTCTTACTTTGGAAATCTCCAAATCCATCCTCATACTTCTGCCATGTCTGGTCAAAGTTCATTGTCCCGTCCATCCTTCTCTGAATAACAGTTATTCCGCCATCTTGTAGGAGAAAATACCAGATAATAACAGATCATTGAATGGAAGCCATGGAAGTGTTCTGAGACCATTTCGATGGTGAGACTGCACTTTAAATAATAAATTGATTGAATTGATTGAAGACTATTCCTGTATATATTTTTACATATTATATTTATTTTGTGGGATATCATACCTTTGCTCATGTCACAGAAGGCCATGAAAGGTCCTGATAGGTCGGTTGGTTTTAAAGCGTAAACACCGCTCACTCGCTGCCCCCGGCCGAACAATTCACTGCAGTCCGAGGGCAGGTCTATCGGAAAGACATATTATACACACTGTATTATGATGATAACATTAATTTCTGATAAGAAGTGTCTCCATGTTGTAAACCATGGACAATGGAGTCTGACCGTTTCTGGAGTCTGTTGCCTCATAGGGGGTCAGGGTTGGAGGTTCAGGGGTCAAACTGTCCTGTGTCTTTACTGTCTCCTGGATGAGTGAGTTGCCTGTGATCTGGAAGAGAAACACAGATAAATTAAAACTATTATATTTTAAATAAAACATGAGAATGCTTTTTAATAAATCTTCTTAAAGAGATCTCCATCAGGAAGAGAACAGCGTTTGACCACTTTGGACAGGACCTTATAAACAAACGTGAAAAAAACGAATATTTGAGTTCACATGGATGGGAACATGTCCTAATCATAATCATGTCTTCACGTCAATAATTGTGATACTTTAGAACTGATGCAAATCATACAATTTCACAAATGCTATAGATATTTTGTTCTTCTTATATATAATTGCAACAAATTTGATGAAATTAACTTTCCCAAAAGATTTAAAAAAATATATTTGCTCAAATTCCCTTTAAGCCAATCATGAGGGGTACCTTCTCCTCCAGGCTGCTGATCTGCAGCCTCTGGTGGTTGAGCTGGTTGCTCTGCTCCCTGACAGCTCTCATCAGCTCACTGATACTCTTCTCCTGGCTGTGCATCACCTCCTAGGGGGAGAGTAGTTACAATTAAAGTCATAGAACAAAACGAGTGAACTTGAACCTGATGCATTGGTATTAAGTTTAAAAATAAGTTGTTATTATAGCTGTTAGGGTTGGGGTAAGGGTCTGATATCTTTGTTTAGATTTTTCCACATCAGCAATCCTTTTCAACAGCAGATTACAAACAACAAGGGGGTCTGACTGGTCAGGTTGCCCTAAAGTAACCCTGCATGTGATCCCCAACCATGATTGGTGGCTGTTGGCTTTCCACATATGTATGTCAACCCGGACCTTGCCCCATCCCTCCTTCCGTCACCCTGGGGTCACTCACCCTTAGGGTGCCCATCTGGGCCAGTTGTTGGCTTGTCACCAGCCCTTGGGACAGGCTGCTCAGCTGCTCCTCCAAGCCCCCCACCTTGCTCTGCAGCCGGCTGCGCTCCTCCAGGAGGCCCTCCACTTTAGAGTTAATCTCCAGCGACAGGCTCTTCACCTCCTCGTTGTTGGCCTGGAGAATCACCGTGGTCTTCTTCAGCTCCTCCTCCTCCTCCCTGATCTCGCTGGCCAGCACTGACAGTTGGTAGAAGGAGCGGTCGAAGATGTTGATCTTCTGAAAGATGTCATTCATCTGGCCCCGCGTCTTATGGACAAACTCCCTCAGGCTCTGGCCGAGCTGGAGCAGGCCGTTGGCCAGCAGGCGCACCTCGTCCAGTGCCGCGAAGCGGGACCGGGTCTCAGCCGGTGGTGTTGCCTGGGCCTCGCCGCTGGGAATAAGTGAGGCACTAGCAGCCGCCAGCAGCAGTACCAGCAGGACAGACGTCAACACAGACTTCATGACGTTGGTTTTTTAGATCGTACTTGCTGTGCTTTGGTAGCGCTGTCTCTGCACCACATCGACCCTGCCCTCCAATGCTCCCAGTGGAAAGAGAGATGGCAGAGGAGCAGCAAGAGGCTTTTATTGGCGAGCATGAGGCCGTGTCATTGTCCTCATGTTGTGGGGTCAATCATTAACGTCTCCAGTCATTGATCTCTGTTTTTAGGATAACATAACGGCCGGCTGAATGAACTACAAGCTGAACTTTAGAAGTACATTTTATTGAGTGAATTTAGTTCTCAATTGGCTTCACATTTTAAATGAATTCACATTGTATATTTTCAGAGCCAGTTAATCTTTTTGGAATTTGGCGTCAACATGATATCATTATCTTTTTACCTGGAGGAAAATAACAATATTTTGGCAGCCATGTTCTAAGATATTTGTTACATGAAGAGATGGGGGGGTTATGATGACTGGATAATAATATTTCCATCAGTATTACAATACCGATACTGCCAAACTGCAAACTTGAAAAAAAAAGTTTTTTCTTTCTTCTAAGTCTAACCTAGACCTTCACATATCCTATTCATTGGGAAAGCTGCCCTCCAATGCTTTGTATTGCACCATTCTCCTGGTGGCAATGGGGGAGATAGATACTGTGGCTGATAAAGTGGCTGTAGTATTCAGTCCACCCGATGAACGGCTGACTGCTGTGGGCAAACAAGGACGAATGCAATCTCTAAATGAGGAACAAACATACACATAATCAAACACGCATACACACACAATATAAAGGGACATTCTTACCAGGTGCACACACACACACGCACAAACAAACACACACGTGCGCACATGCAGACACAACACACAACAGTTTAGTATTGTAGGTAAAATCCGAATTTATTCAAATTATAAAAAAAGTCATAGTTGTACTTCCATCCACCACACCGCCCAAGGAGAGGGGTTGGCCCCGATGGGCCCGGTCCACCAACCAGGGCACCCTTGGAGAGGGGGGTTGGCCCCTGATGCATGGCCCTTGGAGAGGGGTTGGCCCCTCACTGGACCCGTCCGCCGTAGGGATTTGCCTTAAGGCTGTTTTGATTCTATTTGATTATAAACCAGTGTTGTGTTCTACTTGAATAAGTATATGCTTTTACATGGTTTATTTCTACTAACATTTGAAAAGTTTAAATGCAAAAATATTATTTACATGGCGTCGCCTTTTGCCTACTTTTATTTCACTTGCATGTTTCTTCTACCTGTCGTATACATTCTCACACTTTAGTTCAGTTTTAGTTTGGTTCCGGCTTAATGCGTCAGCAGAGGGCCACGTAAAACCTAAATCAGTGCAACACATGCTAGGAGTATGACTTCTGATTGGACACATAACTCAACATAACAACATACACAGGAACACACACACTTACATAACTCACAACATACACAGGCACACACACTCACACATTCTGCCTCTCTGTCCCCCTCCTCAGCCACATTTCCTCTTCCTCAAAACCACTGACTGCCACTCCTCCATTTCTAACCGATGCCCTCCGACCTTTTCATCAGACATCCTCATTCACACTCCCTTGCCTCATCAGTCCCACTTTATTGCTTGTTATCAGTCCCACTATGTATACCTGCCAATATACTTTATTCCTGTGTCAGTTCATTCTGTCAATGCTTGTTGTGGAGGCAGTAGGGAAAAGGAAACAAATGCAGTAATAGCAGGCAGCACGATGATGTTCAGAAATGTGAGGCAAATGAGATTTAAAAAGTAGGTGGACGGGTAGGAAATTGCAGTGATTTTGGGTAGTGGGAATGTGGCTGAAAGCAGAGTGACACACAGCCATCAGAGTACTGTCCCCTCCTTGGTGGTTGACACAACCTTTAATGGATCACAACAGATGCATTTCTTGAAACAATTGTATTTTGAAATTAAATATGAAAGGCAGACCAAATAATTTAAATATGTAAATACGTAGAGTTATGGAGCCCCTTTACTTTTTGGAGATCTACTGATGTGCTGTTTCTATATGTGTCCCGCCTTTGACATCTGTGGGTTGTTGACCTTTGGAATGGTTGTAGTCAGGGTTTTTTCCATTATGCAAAATATCATTATCCAAAAAATAAACACAAACTTCCAAAATTACCTAAGAGGGGTGCCTTGATGGGCTCACCAAGGCACCCCTGTCACATGTGCATTTTCTGAAGATAATGTGTGTGGTTGCATGAGCCAACTTGTCAAGTGTGCGATATTCTTGTAGTATGCTAATGTTCTAATGTTAGCATGGTGAATGAGCGAGCATGCCAAGTTTCAGGTTCTTGAGCCACTTTGAAGGGGACTGATTCCTTGAGCCACTTTGAAGGGGACTGATTCCTTGAGCTACCTTGAAGGAGACTGATTCCTTGGGGTCATTCCCAACTTTCTCTTTGACACTGTGAAGAGTCTGACTCAAAAACAGACTCAGAGTGTAGATCCTCCCTCTTAGCAGGTCAATTCATGGATTTCTTTGAAAACAAGATTCAATTGATTAGAGAGGAAATTGATGCTTGCCGTGCATCTTGTCCTCCTCCCTTTGCGGGGCAGGATGGGGTCTCGCCCCATAGGATGGGGAACTCAGAGGCAACTTCTCTGGAGTTCAAGACAATCCCTCTGGATGAGCTTGAAAAGGTAATGAAGGCATTGAAGCCAACAACTTGTATGTTGGATCCTCTCCCTTCCAAAGTTCTTAAGGATCTTCTACCAACTGTGGGGCCTGCAATTCTTTCGCTTGTCAATCTCTTTCTACAGGAATTGTTCCCTCCAGTTTCAAGACTGCGGTGATAAATCCATTACTCAAAAAGCCTGGCCTAGATCCTGAACTAGTAAGTAACTATCGGCCTATATCGAACCTCCCCTTCCTGTCCAAGGTGCAGGAAAGGATTGTAGCAAAGTAAACTGCAAGTTGACTATCTCACGAGGAACGATCTCTTAGAACCTTTCCAGTTCGGGTTCAGGACTTTCCGCCCAACTGAAACTGCTATGACAAGAGTGGTAAATTATATCCTTCTTGCTTTGGATGCAAATACGAGCTTGATGCTTGTGTTGCTCGACCTCAGTGCTGCATTTGACACGATTGACCACAGCATTCTTCTTCGCCACCTGGAACATTATGTTGGCTTTGGGGGTATGGCTCTTCGCTGGCTTGATTCTTACTTCACAGACAGAACACAATTTGTGCTCCACGAGGGTGCAGAATCGAAGCATTGCAAACTACGCTTTGGTGTACCACAAGGGTCGGTCCTTGGTCCATTGGTTTTTGCGATCTACATGCTTCCGTTGGGCAACGTTATACGCAGCTTCGGAATTAGTTTCCACTGCTATGCGGATGACACCCAACTCTTTATTCCTGTAGAATCTAGGGACTCAGATCAGATCGCTGTGTCTAGGGACACAGCGCAGATCCAGAAGGTTGAGTCCTGTCTGGCTGCCATGAAGAGCTGGATGTCACTGAACTTCCTGCAGCTTAATACTGGGAAGACATAGATGATAATTATCGGCTCAAAACTGGACCAGAAAGAACTGGAGACAGTCTTACTGTGGTTGGATGGCTTGGCCATCCCACAGAGTGCATGTGTCAGAAATCTTGGTGTCGACCCCCTGCTGTGCTTTGACAAACATGTTAAAAGGCAAGGCAAGGCAAGGCAACTGTATTTATATAGCACTTTTCATACACAAGGCAGACTCAAAGTGCTTCACAAATAAATCGTCATACAATAAAATCAAATAATAGTTAAGTAAAAGAGAAAGGGGAAAAAAAAGTAAAATATTAGATAAGATAAAGAAACATTGGCTTATAATAAAAGCTTATAATAAAAATAAATAATAGATAAAACATTTGCAAAGTTAAAAATAGATAGAAAGTAAAAAGCATCTTAGAATTTGCAATATATTTAAGATTTAGCAGAAAGCTAAAGCATAACTAAAACTGCTTTCTTCCATCTGAGAAACATTGCAAAAATCAGACCAATGTTATCTGCAGCAGATGCGGAGACACTGATTCATGCATTTATATCATCAAGACTGGATTATTGTAATTCAGTGTTCTCAGGTCTACCTAAATCCACCATGAGAGGTCTGCAGCTTGTACAGAATGCTGCAGCCAGAATGCTGACCAAAACGAGAAACTTTGATCACATCACTCCTATTCTTGCCTCTTTGCACTTGCTACCAATAACTTCCAGATCGGATTTTAAGGTGCTATTGCTAACCTACAAAACCTTGCATGGACGAGCTCCGTCCTACCTGAAGGACCTCTTCATTCCCTACAATCCTTCACGGACCCTTCGGGAGCTGGACTTCTTTCTCTACCGAAGGTCAAAAAGAAGTCGGCTGGACAGAGAGCATTCGCCTATCGGGCACCCTTCCTTTGGAATAGTCTGCCACCTGTGATCAGGTAAGCTGATTCTGTGGAGCTATTCAAAGCAAAGCTTAAAACGCACCTTTACAGCCTTGTGTTTGAGAGATAGGGGTGCATAAACGACACAGATGCGACCAACTGCGTGCTTGTTCGTGCTTTGTTGAAACAGTCACCAGTTGTGTAGTATTATACATTTCTACTATGTACTTTTCCCCTCTAATTCACTCTTTGACTGTTTTAGCATGTTGCGGTGAATGCGACTGGATGCCTGGACTCTCCCCACGGTTCACCGGCCAGCACTCCATCATAAATTTTAATATTCTGCATGTATCATGTATTATGTATGTCATTTGTGGCACCCATTGCACTCCTGACCATCCTTGGAAAGAGGGATCCCCATTCTGCGTTTCTTCCCAAGGTTTCTTCCTTACTGATTAAGGGAGTTTTTTATTGCTCTTTTTGGGGGCTTGGGTTAGGGTGGTGTCATAAATATTTTGCCTGTTAAGCCCTTTGAGACTGTAATGGTGATTAAGGGCTATACAAATAAAATTTAATTTAATTTAATTTAATTGAGGCCAGGCGGTTCAGCATGTGAAATTAGGCCCAGATACCAAGTTTCCAATTTTGTGAGACCTCCGTACTTCCAGTCTATATGCCTATTAATTTGACAACTCTCAGGTGTTCAAGTTTGAAGTGGTTGATTTGAGCGTTTTTGCCTCATTCACTTTCCATATTAAATAATATTATAAATACTAATAAATAAAAAAGTATGCAATGTTTGGTCCCAAAAGGAGACACGTACTGCACTGTTTTTTTTTTTTTACATGCCAGCTCTAGGAGATCATTTTGAGGTGAATGAGGTGGAAGAAAAAAATACATAATAATGTCACTAACAAAAATCTAATTATGAATGATGTTATCATTTTGTAAATAAGATGCAAATACAAGATACAAAATGACAAATAAACAAAATGTATGTATTTTTCCAGCACTTTTAATTTAGCTGCGACTTAGCACTACAGCTATAACAATTAACACTTAGAGACAGATTATAATTACATTGATTGTGTCAGTTGAAATGTCTATTTTTTGCAATTAATATGTTCTCCATGTATAAAATAAACCTAAACATATCTAAAACATAATTGGCAATGCCCATTTTACCCATTTGATGGCAGCAAACTCACAAATGTGGTTTTGCGTGTATTTGCGGTTTAAAGAGCACAAGCGCACCAGGGAAGTGAAACAGGAGTGGCAGGACTCATTCAGGTGGGATGTCCATATCTCTAGTCTGGCGATTTTTAACAAGCTTCAACAGCCTTCAGGCAGCTGTCACCTGTCATTTATGCTGACAAATCTGTTATCTTCCCTTGGTAACATACAGCAATACAAGCCACATGGTGTTTGTGTCACATGGGAAATATGTATCAATCTTTTCAGGAGCACAAGGTGCAACTAACAATACACAAGAATGCTCCAGGCCCACTTTCAGGCACAGAATATATTTTAATTTTCTTTTTTATTAATACCATGGTTCATATGTATTCCATTAACATGCCTCCAACCTACAGTATAGTCCAGTGTTCTCCCTGGGTCTAGTCACTCTTAACCCTTAATAGATGACATGCACATATTTAAAATGTATGTATGTCTTCCATGAACAATGTGCTTTATGTGGAAACCTTTTCAGGTAAATATAAACCTTTCTGAAGACCAGAAGCCCATATGGGCTGATGCAATAGCACAGTGGGTCTGTTCATAGGCTGAGGATGGAGCGGCTGTGTGGGAGCAAGACAAGTTATTGTTAAGATGAAGAAAAGAGGAAAAATTACATTTCTAACCCTTTCCCTCATTCTTCCCAGGGTGCCTCGTACCTTTGATATGGTTCACAGTGTGGATCAAAGGGCACTAGATCAATACCAATGTTCAAACCGGCTGATTGGCTGAGGGATATCTGACTGAAAGAGAGTCTTGCTCTATCATTTCCTAGCCCTCCACCGTGCATGCAAAAGTCCTCCTGTTCACACAACAATGAGGTGTCAACTCTGATGTCCCCATGGCGGGGATATGAATATGAATATGATTAATATGTATAATGAGTAAAGTATTACCTAGACATGCTCCCAGCAGCCCAAACTATGTTTCCATGCTCTTGGGGCACTGGGGGCATCGGTTATTGGCTGATCCAATTGTTTAAGCCAATGTTGGATGGGGCACTAATAATTAATATTGGAGCGGTGTGTCCCAATGTCATAGATTGGGTTGGCAATTTTGGAGTTATCAAACCTCTACAGCATTGTGCTTTATTGCTTATTACCTTAATTCCTATTATACTGTTTATATTATTCAAAAGGTTAGCTATATATATTTCCTCATAGTGAACGATGTTGGAATTCAATGAAACACCGTGCAGGTCTACAGGGGCACTTCCAGCAGTGGAAAGCAGTCAAAATAGTGGTGCTGATTTTGAATAGTACTGGTGGTGGTGAGTGAGGTCCCCCCTTCCACTGTAAAGCGTCTTTGAGTGTCTAGAAAAGAGCTATGTAAATTCAATCAACTATTATTATAATTAAAATAAGCCACAACACCATATGCATAGCCAGGGGGGTTGAAAAAAGATTGTTATTGAAATGGTTTCAATGTTGTTGTTTTAACATCATTTTAAACATCATGTGTTATCATAGCCTTTTTTCCCTCAAATTATTTCATTTTCAAATGACAAATACTACAATCGTGCAATTGGCTTTCAATCTATGTGAGTATACACTGAAGTGCTGCCTGACTTTAAGCATACCTCCCCATGCGGTGTATGTAATTGCTGTGTTTCAGAGAAAAGCCAGCTTTTAATCATCTGACACAGCACTCCACATCACTTTATAATATTGGAACGGTTATTCTATACTAAATACTAAGTAGAATTAGGAAAGAAGGAAACAAAAGAGCGCTGTACTCTATGGTTGGGTGAGTGTAGGGCATATCTATATTGTTCTGATCACTAGTGTGTGTCTGATCACGCAGTGGTGGCAGCGTCAGCATGTCTAACATTCCTGCTCTAACACTGCTCGCCACTGGTTTTTAGGACTTGGAAACATCTGGGTTTGACCCTAGCACATCTGGTGGTAGTTTCAGACTTTGTATGCTTTCTAGTCATCCCCCTCCTCTCCATCCTCCTCATCCTCCTCATCTTCAGGTGCAAGTAGTTGCTCTGTAACAGAGAGGATGACCTGACAATGCAGTAAAAGAACACCTACTTTGGAGTAGTCTTACTCCTTGAGTGGGTTATTGTTTATACTGCGCTAGCACATGGCCGTCGAGTTACAACAACAACAACAACCTGGTGCACGCCTCCCTTTGACCTATATATATAATTCTACCACCATGCAGTAGATATTGTTTGGAAAGATAATTTCATATTTTTCATTCATTCATGAAACAAATGATTCAGTGACATTACTCTTGCAGTGGTGACTTGTCATATTTTCAATTTACGTTCAATTTACGGCTCTTTCTACTCAAGATCATCCTTGATGATTGTAAATGGAAAAATATTCAAATTTCTGCTCCAGGAAAAGCCATCCATATACTTCTCCTAAAAAACACATTATTGGGTGAATATTCATATCTTGAGTCTGCTGCTTTGTCTAATTGTTATGTAAGATATGAGAGTTGAGAGTTGGGGATAAACAAATCAGTTTATCCCCCAAGCTTTGTTGACACACTACAATAACAGTAAGATCAGCATTCCATACATGCCGTATGTTCTGTTCTACTGTTCTGGCAGAAAGAGCAATGTATGTGGATGTTTTGTTTACTTCAGTATGAGCATCTGGGCTGGCTGGGCATCAAAGTCTATGGCCAAAGTAAATTAAACTAGCTCCAGCGCAGGCTGCTGGCCTACTGCCGGAGGCATTTCACTGAAAAGTTGCCCTCAAACATGAACCCAGCTAGCGATGACCGTGGTTTGGCAGGAAGCACAGCAGCAGTTCTGTTTTAGATACTAGATCACAACCAAAGACAAGCCCTGTCCACAGGGCTTGTGGCTGCTTCCAAGTCACCACAGGGTCGATTAGAAAAAGCCAAGGGTTCATTTGTGTGGCCAGAAGTTGACCCTGCGATCTCCTCACCCAGGCTAAAGGTGAGTCCCAACTGCCAGATCATCACCTGACAGCATCAAGTTCTTCTTTTACGCTTATCAAATATTCTTATTTGGGGGTTGGTTGATTAAGAAAATGCAGATTGCCAAGGGATCTCGTGGGTAAAATTAACAATCTACAACATTTGCATGGGCATGATATATGTGATATAAAATACAATAATAACATAAACATACAAATTCTTATTTTTTTTTTTACATACATATTCAAATTATTGACAAAATATAGAATGGAATTGGGGCCAACACTCCTGACTCTTTCTTAAAGAGGACATATTATGAAAACAACACTTTTCCTAGGATTTGGGGTGTTGTTTTGGGTCTCTAGTGCTGCCACACACGCATACAAACTTTGAAATAAGTCTGTACATGCTTTTTTGAGTGAGATATGCATTTCTGAAAGTACCCCGCCTACAGTTTCCAGATGAGTGAGTCAGTTTCAGCGCAGACTCTTACATAGGAAGCAGGCACATTTGAATATTACCACCCACTTCCCCATCCCCCTCCCATCAGAGCATAGATACCATTTTGATTCACGGACGAGTGCTGGGCGGAGATGTTGTCCGTTTGCTGTGTGACTGCCTGGCAGGCAGTCCGGCAGAGATGCCGGACTGCCACCGGAGCTCCCCCGCTGGAGCTCCCCCCACCGGAGCTCCAGCCGTAGAGCTCCGGCGGCAGTCCGGCAGCTCGATCAGCTCCAGGAGTACAATCCCTTTCTCCTCCATATCACGGTTCAATCTGGACTTCTGGAGTCAAAGCCAAAGTTCCTTTCCCCCAATTCTTCAACCAGGGCCGAGATAACCCCCACTACGAGTCTTTACTTGTGGAAGTACCAGAGACGTCAGACGCAGTCTTTATGATTCATAATATCATCCGGCGGCACACATTATATTATATAGATACCTATATATTATCTAATATTATATATTAGATAATATATATATTATATAGATATAGAGCTCCAGGAGTCCACTGACAGCTCATTGGTCAATGGGCAGCAGCTCATTTGCATTAAAGCTACACACACCAGAACCAGCACAAACTGAAGGGACTGAAATAAAGGGGATAGTGGTAGGCAAGATTCCTTTTTCCTAAAAGCTATTTCCAGCAAACAGCTTCAAAAACATGTTTTCTGGAACTCATATACTATGTTTACTTGTTGGAAAAACATATCGATCGATCAATATGTCACTTTTAATGGCAATCCAACAGTGGCAACAATATGTAAGAAATTGGGACTCAGTCCAATATTTGTGTGGCAAAAAGCTTTTAGTTGACATTTCCTTTGGAAGAGACGGAAATTGTTAAAATATGCGTGACCTGTGTGCATGCGTGCATGTGTGCGTGCGTGCGTGCATGTGTGTGTGCATGCATGTGTGTGTGTGTGTGTATGTTTGTGAATGCTTGTGTGTTTAGCTTCATGACGTTTCCCTTGCAGCGATTGAGGCTGGTGCACCTCCATGACACTGTTGTTGTTCTGTAACACACCCTGCTGGGCTGTAGCCCATCTGATGGTTCAGATCATGTGATGGATTCCTGCAGCAGTGTCTGACAGGCTGGGTGGAGTGCCCTGTAATTGGAATCTGTGGTTGTTCAGCCGCAGCAGGTGAGGAGAGGCAACACTCTGGACGAACGGCCAACGGCTGAGCCCTCTGTCTGAGACACGTCCACCTCTCAGTGACGTGACGCATGGCTTGTCAGAGAAAAGGAGGAACAACAAGCACAATTCACTCATTAATTTTTACTCCAATCTTGGATGATTAAGCTGTGCTTCAACTGAATCAACAGCCAGCCTGGTTCCAATGGTTAGCAGCTACGAGGAAGAAATAGATGTTCACAAGATGAGAATAAAGAAATAAAGGTCATGTCGCCGGTTTTCTTCTTCTGATCCATGTCCTCAGAAAATGCCTCTTCAATAAAATGACTGTGTTAAAGGAAAAGAAGCGCCCCTTTCATTTGTTTCCTGACTGTATGATACTGTTTTGGAGATGACAGCAGGTGAGGCAGTGTTTGTCCTCCAAAAAGTTTGACAGGTACACTATTTGTAATAGTGTTTGACACTCAAATGGTGAATTCACTCTTCAAGACCCAAAAACAGCAACAATTTCAAGTGTATTCGAACAACAAACCTATTTACATTTCTACAGGACAGGACCTCTGTATATTCTCATTGGCTGGCGAGTCTTCCCACTTGGCTATGCTCATTGGACTGACCTTTCAGGCTCCGCTGATCAGTGGATCTCTGTGTGGGTGTCTCTGCTGTAGTCAAAATGACAGGTCTACCATTAATACTGTAGCATTACAAAGAAGCATTGTTGTTATTAACCAATCCAGCTTTCCTCTGCAGTTTCAACATGGAGGCTTCCTTGTGTGGTTGCTGTCACTGCATTACATAGATGTCCTTAAACATTTTGGCCTGGGGATCTTTTTGTATCTCTTATTTATTTATTCTCTGTCTTTTCCCAGAGCTGCTACAATGTGAGTGTTTCAGATGACGGTGATTACATTGCTTTGAGACTTTTGGGCACCAACCCTGTCACTTTATCTACTCTTTATCCTCCTGTGAATGAACCCGTACAATAAGATAAACCTTTCAGCTTTTTAAAGTTATTAATTGCATTTGCATTGGGAGACTGAAAACTGCAGTTGCTTTCATGGAACATCACAGAGGAAGGTTCAGAGGAACGTCACAGAGGAACATCGCAGAGGAACGTTGCAGAGGAACGTCGCAGAGGAAGGTCCAGAGGAAGGTCGCAGAGGAAGGTTCAGAGGAACGTCACAGAGGAACGTCACAGAGGAACGTTGCAGAGGAAGATTCAGAGGAACATCACAGAGGAATGTTCAGAGGAACGTTGCAGAGGAACGTCTCAGAGGAACGTTCAGAGGAACGTTGCAGAGGAACGTCGCAGAGGAACGTTGCAGAGGAACGTCACAGAGGAAGGTTCAGAGGAACGTTCAGAGGAACGTTGCAGAGGAACACAGAGGTTTATCAGGTGGCTGCCGCTCAGACTTTGCTTGCTGTCGAAATATCCATGTTTGCTTTCATCTCTGTGACGCCGCTGTTACCACCTTGCTTTCAGCTACTGAATCCCATACATCACTTTTAAGTCACAGGACTTTATATAATTATATATATATAATTAGATATATTG
>OMLJ01123333.1:0-11282 GCA_900302595.1 Gadiculus argenteus | reverse complement strand
AGCACGAAAAAGGTAACTAGGAGATATCCAAACTGTTGGAGAAGCATCTTGAAGTGTGGATTGTGTTTATCCACAGCACAAGTACAAATAATAAAATAAAAAAGCAAGCTAAAAACACAATAAAAACACAATAAAAACTACGAAGTACCGGGAGCTGCTACGATAGGCTGCCACTAGCACGGCGCCATTTTTCAATGTATATATATATATATATATACTGTATATTATCACGGCCAAAAGCGTGTGCACCTCCAGAAGATATAATGAATCTCAAACGACTGCGTTGGGTTCTACAACGTCTCTGGTTCTTCCACTTCCACATCAATCTGAAGTACAGACTGAACCTCGACATGGAGGAGAAAGGAATTGTTGCCCGCGATTGTCTCCTGCCGGAGCCCTGCTGCTGAGCCCATTGCCGAGGCGGCGGGGCTCCGGCAGGAGACAATCGGGTTATATATATCGGAGGTGGAGCCCTGCGGTGGTGGTGCCTGCCGATATATATAACCTGCTGCTGCTGCCGAGCCTGTTGCAGAGGCACTGGCAGTGGCAGGCAGCAGGCAGCGGGGATCCGGCGGGAAACAATCCCGGGTAACAATCCCTTTCTCCTCCATGTCGCTGTTCAGTCTAGACTTCAGGAAGTCAAAGCCAAAGTTCCTTTTCCCCAATTCCTTCTCAACCATTGGCGAGATAACCCCCACTGAAATTCCAGAGACGTCAAAGAACCTGACACTTAATACACGTATTAGCACTAGCTCAATCTCGATTCTGTCAGAATTTCTGTGGGTGGTTACGAACCAACCAAGTGGGCAGGACCATGAATAATAATTTGTCAACGCTACGTAGCACTGACGGCTTATCCAGATTGGCTCAATTTTTCTACCTTTTCCTTTTGAGTTGCATTCTGAAAATAGATAATAGTTAAACGAGTAATCGATTGATCCTCAAGGAATTCCTTCGATCCCTCGAGTTTGGAATTTACTACTTGTGCCCATCCCTAATCTCTCATGATGCTGGTGATCTCATTCATGCTCGTCTGTTGTTTTCTTTGCAACTTGTTGCAGATGTTCGCTCATTAAGGCAAGGCGACTTTATTTATATAGCACTTTTCATACACGAAGCAGACTCAAAGTGCTTCACATAGAAACATTGTTATACAATGTTACAGGTCTCAAACCCTTATCATTTCAACAGTCTCTCTGGTATCAGATGACGTGGCTCTCTGGTAAAAATAGAAGAAAAATAAAAGGCAAAGTTAAAAAAGCATTTTAGTAATAAAATAAAAAATAGATAGGAAATAAAGGCAAAGTTACTGGCTGCCGAGGACGCGAACACAGCTCTCCCTTTGGGAGTACAGAGATTGGATGGTCCTGAGGAGAGACCCCCTTACCCCATACTCCCGCAGCACCTCCCACAGTTTCTTCCGGGGGACCCGGTCATACGCCTTCTCCAGATCCACAAAACACATACTCCCAGCCCCCCTGCAGGATCCTTGCGAGAGTGAAGAGCTGGTCTGTAGTGCCACGTCCGGGGCGAAAACCGCATTGTTCCTCTTCAATCTGAGGTTCGACGATTGGCCGAACCCTCCTTTCCAGCACCTTAGAGTAGACTTTACCAGGGAGGCTGAGAAGTGTGATACCCCGGTAATTGGCACACACTCTCTGGTCCCCCATTTTGAACAGGGGAACCACCACCCCGGTTTGCCACTCCTTCGGCACTGTACCAGACTCCCACACAATGTTGAATAGGCGTGTCAACAATGACAGCCCCTCAACACCGAGAGCCTTAAGCATTTCTGGCTGGATCTCAACAATCCCTGAGCTTTGCCACTGCGGAGATGTTTGACTACCTCATTGACTTCGACCAGGGAATTTGACGACGAACCACCATCAACCTCAAGCCCTGCCTCCAACATAGAGGGCTATGGTTAGTCTGATTCAGGAGTTCCTCAAAGTGTTCCTTCCAATGTCCGACGACCTCCTCAGTTGAGGTCAGCAGAGTCCCATCCTTACTGTACACAGCTTGGATGGTTCCCCGCTTCCCCCTCCTGAGGTGCCGGATGGTATTCCAGAAAAACTTTGGTGCCGACTGAAAGTCCTTCTCTATGTCCTCGCTGAACTTCTCCCACACTCACTGTTTAGCCTCCGACACGGCAGCAGCTGCAGCCCTTCGAGCCTGTCGGTACTCTGCAACCGAGTCCGGAGTCCTCCAGGATATCATATCCCGGAAGGCCTCCTTCTTCAGTTGGACGGCTTCCCTGACCACCGGTGTCCACCACGGTGTCCGAGGGTTACCGCCCCTTGAGGAGCCTAAGACCCTGAAGCCGCAGCTTGCCACCGCAGCTTCAGCAATAGTAATAACTTGAACACCGCCCACTCCGGCTCAATGCCCCCAACCTCCACAGGAATGCCAGAAAAACTCAGCCGGAGGTGAGTTGAAGATGCCTAGGACGGGGGCCTCCTCCAGATGTTCCCAGTTCACCCGCACTACTCATTTGGGCTTACCAGGTCTATCCAGAAACTTCCCCATTCCATGATCCAACTCACCGCCAGATGGTGGTCGGTTGACAGCTCCGCCCCTCTCTTCACCCGAGTGACCAAAACATGCGGCCTCAGATCGGATGATACGATCACAAAATCGATCATCGATCTTCGGCCTAGGGTACTCAGGTACACTTATGAGCACCCTTATGTTCCAACATGGTGTTCATTAATAACACCGCTTAATAACGACCGCTCGAGTTTAGATCAGGGAGGCCGTTCCTCCCCACCACGCCTCTCCAGGTATCTCCATCGTTGCCCACGTGGGAGTTGAAGTCTCCCAGCAGAACGACGGAGTCCCCTACTGGAGCCCCATACAGGACTCCATTCAGGTTCTCCAAGAAGGCTGAGTACTCCGAACTGCTGTTCGGTGCATATGCACAAACAACAGTCAGAGTTTTCCCCCCCACAACCTGTAGGCGTAGGGAGGCGACCCTCTCGTCTACCGGGGTAAACTCCAACACCGCAGCGTTCACCGGAGATTTGTGAGTATCCCCACACCCGCCCGGCGCCTCACACCCTCGGCAACTCCGAAGAAGAATAGAGTCCAACCCCTATCCAGGAGTACGGTACCAGAGCGGCGACTGTGCGTGGAGGTAAGCTCACCAGATCAAACTGATAGCGCTCCACCTCCCTCACAAGCTCTGGTTCCTTTCCCCACAGTGAGGTGACGTTCCATGTCCCGAGCCAGCTTCTGCCGCCCACGTCTGGTCCGTCGAGACTTTCGCTGCCACCCATGTGGCTGCGCACCCAACCCCAATGGGTCTTCCCACAGGTGGTGGGCCCATGGGATGAAGAGGGAGGGGGTGCCACATCGCTTCTTCGGGCTGAGCCCGGCCGGGCCCCGTGGCAGACCCGGCCACCAGGCACTCTCCAGCGAGCCCTCCCTCTGGGCCTGGCTCCAGACGAGGGCCCCGGGCTTCCACCGGGCCGGGTCACATCTCCTCTTTTATCGTTCTTCATTGGAGTCTTGTGAACCATTCTTAGTCTGGCCCCTCACCTGAGACCACTCTGCCATGGGAGACCCTACCAGGAGCGAAAGACTCCAGACAACACAGCCCTCAGGTTCACACCTCTCCACCACGATAAGGTGACGGTTCCAGGAGAGGGAGTCAGCCAGGTCTCCTACCATCCCACTCTGAATCGATGCATGTGCACAGACAGTCCCATCGTCGAGTGCAACATCGGCTTGTGGCTTAATCCGATCCGATCTGGTCCATGTAACCGCAGTCAATAAGCACTTTGAAAGAGAGTCCATTCACTATTGAAACTGATCTGTAAAATCATACATAGGAACTGTCTGCAAATTCTGAAAAATAACTTTTCTCTGACAAACAAACACTACTATACAACTGACTAAGAGTTTCATAGTCAGAAAAAGCCTCAAAGCTAGAAGTGGGAAGCGCACTCTCACGATCTACGTGAGTCGCGCTGAAGAGCGCTTAAGAACAAGGGAACTATCCACTCGTGTGGCGACCAACGGTATTGCATGTAAAACGATACCACCACGTGGTCGGCTAGACATGCTGGATCGAGAACGCTACACCACGAGTGAGATTCTGAAATATACACGAGACATAGAACGAAAATAACTTATTGGTTACCTGTACAATGGATCAACAAATAACGCAAACGGTGTGCAATCATTGGTTTTGGTCCGCCTAGACAAAATAAATACAATATTAAGATTTGCACGACAACCATGTGCGTGCAAACGAATAGAATAGAAAATCAAATAAAAGAAACAATATTAAACCAAATATCATAAGAATATTAATTATATGATAGCATATATTTTGAATAACAGTCTAGAGATAAGTGGCACGACTTTTAATTATTTTTCATGCAGACACATTGCTTGTTCAACCTACCTGCAGCAGTTACCGTCCTTTCTGCTGCAAAATACCCAGAATGCAACACAGATTTGATCAAAATAAGAGTCTTGACCCAATGACTGGACATGACACAGGATTTAACACAGGACACAGGATTTAACATTCACAATTGATTTACTCCGTTACATATACATTTGTATAGCCTAATGTATTGTTTTTAGGGCTGGGCAAGTTAATGTGTTAATTATGCATTTTATACAAATTAATGCACATTATTTTTTATTTTTTTTTATTTTGAAAGGTTTTGCCCACAGAATGTCAACATTCATTGTTGATTTTAGTTCCACTTACTTAACATTCAATTACACTTGCAGTAAGTGACTGCCTGCTACAATTGCAGTAACTGACAGCCTGTTTACAATTCCCAAATCTGTGGTGCTACTTATTTGAATTTAACCAAACTGTTGGTTTACAATTGTACTAATTAACTGCCTGTTTACAATTCCCAAATATGTGGTGTTCCGTAAGTTTCATATTCAACCCACACTGAGGGAGTCAATAAAACTCCCTCAAGATCACTTGGTGTAGTTTTTGCTTATTACATTTGGTATGAATGATAATGTGTCATGCCATTTGATAATCTCATTTAACCTCAATTAGAGTGTATTGGATGCCCAGCCCTAATTGTTTTTTGCTTATTAAAATGGTTGACTTTAATTTCCGTATCTGTTTCTGCTTCTCTATCATCATTGTATAGTCATTTTTCATTATAGTGTGTGATTTGCAAAATAATAGCCTACATTACACATATAGGGTGACCTCCCCGTTTTTGGTTGCCTGTCCCTGGCTAAATACAGAAAACTACCTGTCCCCGTTTAGTTTTGAAGCATTAGGTTTTTCAATCAGATTGCTAGTCAAACTGGAAATGTCGTAGTTTTTTTCTCTTTCAGTCTAAACAACATGGCGGCTTCCACGGATGTGATCGAGATGAGCGCAGCTATCGAGCAAGTTTTATCAGAATTAGAGAGTATTCCTTCTCTAAAAGATTAGCAAAAAACGGCACTGGAGGCTTTTCTCGGAGGAAAAGATGCTTTTACTCTTCTCCTGACTGGTTTCGGCAAGAGTTTGATCTACCAACTGGCTCCGCTTGTCGTGAAGAAAATGGGAAAGGTGAAGAATCCGATAGTAGTTGTAGTGTCTCCGTTGGTTGCCCTGATGGAAGACCAAATAAAGAGGCTGGGAAGCTAGGAGTTTCTGGGAAGATTGAACGACACAGACATCCTTCACGGCCGATTCCAGCTGGTGTTTGGTAGCCCTGAATCTTGGTTACTTACGAAGACGTGGAGGAATATGCTTTCCTCAGAAGTGTACCGTGAAAACTTGCTGGGGATTGTGGTTGATGAGGTTCATGTCACATACAAATGGTAAGTTTAAAAACGTTAGCGTTAACTATGTTACCTAACTTCATTGTATGTTAAACAATGGCGTTAGAATAACCGCAAAGTCCTTTGTTTAAAGAAAACAGCCACTGCTTTTCCATACTGAACTATGTTCTTACATACCTTACATACCTCTGATACATACCTCTCTGGTCTCCGCGCGTGCATTCAATCGCGCTGGCGCTGACTTCTCCCCATATATTCCTTAGGATCCAAACAGGGGTGAAGTTAGAAGCGACCAAGCACTTCCACGGAATAACAACTGGAAGTACTTTGACGTCTGTGTAGTAATACGTAGGTTCTATTGACAGAAGTAAGAGGGGGAGTGGGAGAGGAGTGAATTGGCATGTTTCATTTTGTGTAACCAAACTTGGGTTGTGTAACTACTCACGTAACCGTATTTAAATAGGGAAAACGTGGAAGTGCTTGGTCGCTTCTAACTTCACCCCCGTTTGGATCCTAAGGAATATACAGGGGCAAAGAAGCGCTGCGCGCCAGCGCGATTGAGTGCACGCACAGAGATGAGAGAGGTATGTATCAGAGGTATGTAAGAACATAGTTCAGTATGGAAAAGCGGTGGCGTTTTCCTTTAAGCCAAACTAACGCTAGCTACACTTACTTAGCTAGCTAACAACCTCACTAGCAACTAACAACCTAACTAACAACAAGCACTTTGTTCATAAGCAACGTTGTTAGCTTACAAAAGGATGACATTTTTTTGTATGTTACATAAATGTCTATATGTTGCACGCCAAACAACCTATCCAGAGTGATAAGCTAGCTGGCGTTAACTTATTATTGCCCTTACTGTAAATGCTGCCATGCATGTTATGTACCTTTACTCAGTAAGACTCATTGGAGCTCTTTGTCTTTCAACCAGGGGGGGGCGGGTGCAAAAAGGGGAGGTTGCCTTCTGGGAGAGCTTTGCCAGGCTTGGAGAACTCTGATCCATTGCCAAAGAAGGTGAGCTAGTTAAAATGGTTATTGCTCTGAAGCTCTGTGGTCATCCATCATGTTTCTACCTTTTCTTATTACCGGTATGTGTGTGTTTGCCTTTTTGTCTTTCAGGTACACCTGTGTTAGCGCTCACAGCATCTGCTGATATCAACATCAGATGCCGGGTGACCAAGCTGCTCCATATGGAGAATGCAACTCAAGTGACTGTGAGCCCAAACAGGACAAACATCAAGCTTGGACTGACACAGGTTCCTTCCCATGACCTCAGCTGCATGGACTGGGTAGTGAAGGGGGTCAAAGACAAGGCACTGTCTATGTCTCCCATCATTATTTATTGCAAATCATTGAAGTCAGTAGGGAAGGTGTTCTGCTATCTGAAAGCCGAACTTGCTGAAGATGCTTGGCTTGACAAGGGCCAGGTTGGACAGGCTGGCAGAAATGGGTTGCAATCTCATGCAATTTTGTATGTTATCAAACAGTCTGTCAATGTTGATTTGAAAGTAGTTGAAGGAGTGATTGCCACAGGCACACACAGCTGCTTTAGAAAAGCGTTTTTCAGCCATTTTGAGGAGCACACAAGTGTTGAGCCAGGACATCTGTGCTGTACCTATTGCCACTCTGTATGTTCATGTGCGTCTGATGTTTGTGGAGAGCCTATTCCTAAACATGAGTTGTTAAAACCAGATTTTTGCATTGAACTGAATGTATAACGGTAACAGATTGTGCTAAAACCTTAGTACGGGATATGTTGGTGGAGTACAGGAGCTCTTTAGTTAACGACACTGCTTGTTTCTTCACTAGCAGGTCAGCCTGGTAGAACACAGCAAACACATTGTGGGGGGACGTGGGGTGGCTGGCCTGCAGGGGGCACTGGGGGACCAGGCGGGAGTGCGCAGGCCGGTGTGGGGAAGCCGGGACTGGGGATTGGAGGCACCTGGTGCCGATTAACAGGCACCGGTATAAATGTGTTGTTTTACAGTAGCACTGGGTGTTGGACCGGTGGACGAGAGCGCAGGAGCCAACGGGTGCGAACTGCGGAGCCAGAAACATTTTATGTTGGCGTGACCCACGTAGGGTCACGATTCTTTATGTTGGTGCAATAAAGACACCTGTTCGTGACAGTCTGCGTCCGTCTCCTCTGTGACCGTCTGGGAAACTTACGCACATATTTGACTTGGCTTACATTGTTAACAACCAGTGTTCAGAGAACGACATGGAAGAGAAATTCTACTTGTAATTAGAGTTTTTGGTGATATTGAGTTGGATATAGTGCCTACTTCCCAGCAGGAGAGCTTCACAGAACCAGACATTGATTACACAGGTTATTTTGATTAGGATGAGGACTTAAGTGAGATGGGAACCCAACCCAGTAGCTCAGACTATCACCACCATTCAGGTGCAGGGTATTAGTGTCTCTTACAACAAGATTATAACCCAACCTAAGCTGTGGTCTTGTATTTTGTTAAGAATTGAAATTACTTTGGCATGTAGTTTCTTAAACCAATGCAACTGATTAAAGCTGAGTGTCACTGTGTGTCACTGTTGCTCAAAAGTGTTTCTTTTCACCTGTTGAAATAGATTGATTAATGCATACTTGCATCATTGTGAAAGTTTGGCATTTGTTACTATGTGATAATAAAACAATGACACGTTACGCTTGTTTCTCTTTTTAATCTAAGTTTCAGAAGTGACAGAGGTAGTCAACGTGCAAGTGCAGTTAAACACATATTTACAGTCTATTTACAAAGAAATGGTTTCAAATGGGTAGGTTCCTCCACTCTTTCAATTTGGACCTCATCCATCCCCGCAACTCACTGTACTTCAGTTTTGAGAGATGGTCTCTGTTGAACTTTGGGAAGGCTGTGAACTCTCTGCCTGATTGCTCTTTGAATAGCTCAGCCTCTCTGATCACCTCAACCAAGATCAGGATGTCCTGACTCTGGTGAGCAGCATGGTGGATGCCACTGGACCTCGATACCTCCAGCTCTTTGTCGGTGGTGTCCATCAAGTCCTTTAGAACGCCAATTGAATTACTGATCCTGTCAGCTGCTTGCTCTGTCATGTTGGGACCCATGCGCCTCAAGAAGTTGTTGAGGTGTTCCAGGTGTAAATCAAGTGAGATGTTCTTTCCCGCCTCTCCCTTCCCGTTCCAGAACCTGTTCCAGGTGAGACTGTGAGCCAAGCGAGGGGAGAGCTGCAAGGTCAGTAGGAGAGTGCTGTAGGCATATACAACCTCAATAACCTCTCTCCATCTCCCTCCTTCACTGCATCCCATATTGGACAGAAACAAGCCAAAGCCGAGTCTTGCTTCTGTATGATCTTTTTTGTGGTCCCCTGAAACTGGCCTGGCTGTTTCTGGCATGGACACTGAAGCTGCAACAAAGCCATGTTGTTTCCTCTCATGGTTCTCCTTTGCTTTCCTGTACTTGTAGACCCTCTTGCAACCTGACATATGGCATGGAAGCTCCTGTCCCTTCAGAGGCTGGTCGCTGTCAGTATCTCTGGCACCGGTTAAAATGTCAGCAGAGTCCAGAAACACAACAAATCTGTCCACGACTTGGGACACAACGTCATGCAGCCATTTCCTTTTCACCTCCAGTGAACCAGTCAAGCAACCGGTGATTTTTGGAGCAACCAGTGATTGCTCCAAAAACAAAAACAAAAAAAGACTCATTCCCAATTCATGGTGGCAGGTCTTAATCTCCACTCATACTACACAAGTAAGTTCTGACTCTGGCTGGAATTCATCTGCAAAAAGAACAACCCTGAAAAACATAGTTATGAAGTTGTTAGAAATGCTTACAAAGCATGCATGCAGAATATGCGTACATACAAAGAAGAGCAAATAAGAGGACAGAGAAAAATGTCCAAAGCACTCCAGTTCTACAATTAAAATGACACAGACCTTAGCTCGTTCATGTTAGAAAGCAGTGTCCCATGATCTCTTGCAGAGCCCTCTTTGAAGAAGACCTTGTGATAGATCTAAAGGCATAGATAATGGATGGATGAAAAGACAGAGTGCTACAGCAATAGGCTACCTGCAAATGGTGCTTGCACACCTGATTAACCACTTCATCCAATAGTATGGCACAGAAAATAAAGATGCTCACCAAACTTCAAGGCTGCTATACAAGGCTGGGATGGCAAGGCAGCCATATTGACTCTGGGCTATTCCTAGACAGGGTACATGCACAGTAAAGATCTACGCTGCACCTGCAAAAAGGGCTCAGTAGACTGCATGAGGCCAGTAAATGGAGGGGTGCTTGTTTACGTTCACATGAGCTCGCAGTTCACCCTCTGATCGCGCTGCCTGTGTGCGCGCTAAACTTTTTCCTTACCTGCGTGGATCTTTACTGCACATGTGCACTGTCATGGAAGAACCCAGGGAGACAATATGGCTGCTTTAACACAGTACTGTCTTGGTTAAAGTTTGAAGTCAAACATTTAACTTCACTCACCTCAAACAAGTTTTGGATAGCATGCCGATCTTCAAACTTGAAAACAAGCCCTTCAAGTTGGTCCTCCACACTCTCCCCTTCAGCAAAGGTCGACTGAATGTTCCTACTGTTCCCCTCTGTCAGCTGGTCACCACAGACTAGAATGCTCTCCAGTCCATCTGGACCCTTTGGAACATACCTACATTACATGCTTTATCAATACACTTCCCTTCAGACCACGCTGAAGGTATTTCTCCTAACCAGCTCACCCCTTGTGCCAAATGCCCACTGTGAAATTTGCCCAGGACTACATATGTGAAACCCATCCGGCTGCCCAGTACTACATATTCACGGCACATATGGGCTTGGGTTTCAGGACCAGGGAGGGAGTCCCCAATGTCGTACTCCAGGATTGGGTGAGTGGGCTTCTCCTTGCTGAGATGATGTGAAAGCACTCTGTCTTCGACCGCAAGGTGGTGGATCCAGTGAAGTGACTTGTTCCCTTGGCTGCCAGTCCCATGACTGGTGGTGTGTGCGAATAAAGAAGTCTAGATTGTCAAATATGATAGCATATGTAGGTGGTAGAGTTGACCATGTTGGTGATGCTTCTACAGGCAAAACTCTAATACCGAGATGTGCCATTTCCTCATCTGTTAGTGAACTGAAGCTGAACACAGGTGTGCCATCGGCAGGCCCCTGGTCAGTCTGCAGATCCGTCTGTAAAGTACTGGTGGTGTAGCCGGTAGCTCCCTGTGTGGAAATGGTGCCACCTGAAGTGCTCCGAAGCTCCTTTGGTCCGACCTCTCAATGTTCCGAAAAATTCCCATTAGACCGACAGCCCAGTAGTCTGACAGCTCATTGTTCTGAATCTCATTGTTCTGAAAAACGATCGATAGCCATTCTGGAGTGCTAGGGTTAGGTTAGGGTTAGGGTTAGGTTAGGGTTAGGGTTCTAAACGTTATGTTGTCATACTATCGTGGGGAGGATTGTTTCAGATTTTAGATGGGAGCTAATCCACAAAAGGTTGGAACAATGGGCTGTCGGACCAATGGGAATTTTTCGGAACATTGAGAGGTC
>OMLJ01123326.1:0-18255 GCA_900302595.1 Gadiculus argenteus | reverse complement strand
CAAGAAGATTGTAGCTTTGTTTTGAAGGCCAGTTGACCACAGAAAAAAGCACCCTGTGTGTGTATTGGCAACCCAGTGTCACAACACAAGTGTATCTACATTGGTCCACAGCAAAAAACAGATTAGTTTCACAATAGGCTCTAAAATTGTGACATGCTTTCATTTTTTGGCCTCTTCTTTTGAAACATTGCATTAACATGCATGCATATATCCTGTATTCAATACATGAATCAGAATCAGAATCAGAATCACCTTTATTGTCATTGCACAGTGTACAACGAAATTGTGCGGTCTCCGTGCATTTTACTCAAAATAGAACAAATAGAAATAGAAAATAGAAAATAGAACAACATTTGAACACATAAAATAAATAAAATAAATAAAAATAAAAAAATGTAGGAGATGTGCAATATTGTGCAAATATTGTGCAAATATTGTAGTGCAAACAGGTAAGAGGTAAGATGCTACGAAACATAGGCTACATAAATGACGTCTGTGCAAAATTATTACATAAACAAACATGGCATTTCAGGAAAAAGTGCAATAAAGATGTTCACATTGCGCGGGAAGTTGTGTTTAGTGCAGTGATTGCCTGTGGGAAGAAGCATGAACGCGAAGATGTAATATGAACACAATATTTTGAAACACCCATACTCCTGTGAAGTGCTATGGGCGTACCCAGAGTGTGGTGTGTGGAGTGACTGTCTGATCTCTTTCTTAAGTGCTTTCCTCTGTAGTAAGAGACAGTGGTGAGACGAGGGTTGGTGGATTGACAGAATCATGGAAACAGGTACTGTTTGACTGAACTCATATTTTTATATATTTATGTTTTCCTAAGTAGTATGGAAAACAGTATTATGAAATATAAATCATTTTTTATGTTTACCTATAGTAACATGAAATATATATTTTAAAACAGATAGTATCTGTTTTTTTTAGTAGCTGTTTTTTTTATTGTACCGCTTTTGTAATGTTTAGCTAAAGTACCATGAAATATAAATGTTTTTTAAATGTTTGTCTACAGTAACATGAAATCTATTTTTTTTATGTTTACCTAAAGTAACACAAAATATAAATGTTTTCTAATGTTTACCTATAGTAACATGAAATAAAACAAACCCAGATAATCAGACGCTAAAAAAAACCTGCTTGTGATAAGCAGGTTACAAATATGCATGTTGCAAGAGATATGATTTGCTGCTAGAAGCGTGTGAAAAGCAACTTGAATTGTATTACAAGTTGTTATCCTAGTTAAAATCTCAGCTCTTAAACCAAGGAAGGCTGCAACTATTCTAACCACATCTTTCGTTGCTGGCAGATTCATACTACAACTTCACTTCGACAGCGGTGCCAGAGGCCGTTGCTCAAAAGCCAAAGGCCAATCCTTATGATTACATGAATACCCTCTCGCTGGTCATCTTCTGTGTGGTGTTCCTGGTTGGAACAGTGGGGAATGGCTTGGTGATCTATGTGACCGGTTTCAGAATGAAAAGAACAGTCAACTCAATTTGGTTTCTCAACTTGGCTTTGGCTGACTTCCTCTTCACCAGCTTTCTGATCTTCCCAATCATCCGCTTGGCCAAGGACTACCACTGGCCTTTCGGAGATTTAATGTGCAAACTCAGCTCAGTCATCGCCATCAGCAACATGTTCGCCAGCGTCTTCTTCCTGACGGCCATAAGTGTGGATCGCTGCCTGTGCACCTGGGTGGTGGTGTGGTCCCAGAACCACAGGACCGTCCGGAAAGCTCAGCTCATATGTGCTGGCATCTGGCTAGCTTCTCTGGCCTGCAGCATACCTTATGGACATTCTAGAATGACGTACGTGAGGCCGCTGATCACTATTTGTGCACAGTCCAAGACTGCCAATATACTGGCCCTCACTCACTTCCAATTCTTCGCGGGCTTCCTCATCCCCATGCTGGCCATAACGGGCTCTTATGTGGCCATAGGTATGAGAATGAGGCGTTTCAACAGAGCTAAGAGTAGGAAATCTCTCCGCATTATTATTGCCATTATCCTTGCATTTGTCGTCTGCTGGGTCCCGTTCCACGTGCATAAGTATATAGAAGCATATGGCTCCATGGACAAGAAAGACACAATTCGAAGATTTTTGGGACCGATATCATCAAACCTGACCACGGTAAACAGCTGCCTGAACCCCCTGCTCTACGTCTTCATGTGTGATGAGTTTATAAAGAAGCTCAGACAATCTCTGTTCCATGTCCTGGAGACTGCCTTGGCAGAGGACTTCATTTCCTTTGCTTCACATAATTCCATGTCTAATATCTCACGCCTTTTTAGGAGGTCTGAATCTGGTTCAGGCAACAAGTCGAAAAGCACATCTACACCATTAGCAGAAACCTTCACCCAAGTCCCTACTTTTTCAACTGAGACATAAACAACAGACCAACACCTAGCTGGAATGTGAATTAATTGACCCAACAGTTACAACCGTGACCGCTACCAGGAAGGCCTCTCCATCATAGCCTCCTGCATTAAAGGTTGTATCAGCGATTCTGGTCCGAAACATTAATGATCACATTCATCTGATATTTCCTCACGATACGCTAGCTGCCCGCCAGTAAATCCAGTAAAAACTATCATGAACGCAGCGCAAAACCCCACAACACCCGCCCCTTGTCGGTGATTGGTTGGATCAATGTGTATTATGGTTTAGTAAAAAAACGCTGATACAACCTTTAAGCATTTAAATATTGTGCTTGAAGCTCCTGTGTTTATTATTTGTACAACCCACTGAATAGTTTATATTCTATTTGTTTCTAAATGTTCTACCTGTAACATATTTGTTAAATGTGGTTTGACTGTCCACTGCCATTATAAAGACTGCTGTCAATGATTGTAAATAAAATGTTTTTGATGTAATTGAGTTGTTTTTCAGCCTGTGGTACAAGAGGGTACTTCAGAAGATTTTATTCCTGAAATAGAGTGCCCCAAGGCCCTTTGCCTGGTTAAGGGGGCCCTGATTACAGCGTGTCTGTCTTGCATTATGATGGGCAGCTTTCATTATCTGCATTGGGGCCCGTTGCTGAGTTGTTTCGCCACTGCTGAAATAGATACGTTTACAAAAATGTAAAAGGTTATCTAGATTATTGGAGAATCAAAGTAGTAAATGTTAGTTTCTTTAAAAAATAGTGTGGATTTGTGCATTCCATCAAATTATGATGGTTGAATGTTTCACATTTGAAACAAAAAATGATTTTTTGACCTGATCGGTGGCCATGGCCATAAAAGGGCGCTGTATGCATGAGGCGGTCCGCGAAAGGCCAATAACCATTTAGTGGCACACGTCAAGTCAACCAACCAATGTGGGGAACACATTTTGTACACACTGTAATTAACACTATATAGTAGTAAGTAGCTATATAGTATTTATTTTTTTTGACAAAACGAAATGTCTACATTCTCCCTTCAAACACCATAATACATTAAAACACATAAATACAAGGTGATGTATGGCTACAACGATTTAAGAAAACAAAATTTGACTTTAATGTAGAAATTGACACCACCTTTGTAGTCAAAAGTACCATGCTACCATCTAGTGGCCACCATCATTTCCGAAGAAATAAAAGTAGACCAACATGTTCAGGTATACATTGCAATACCAATTCTACCATGGCCCTCAGGAGGACGGTTCTCTTTCTGGTGAATGAAAACAGTGGGCACACTACGACCCCATCTGTGATCTATACTCCACTGTGCCCTTTTAATTCAGCACTTGTCCCTTTTAAAGGTGACATATTATACCACCAGGTGCGAGTGTGATTAGCCGTTACAAGCCATTTTGGAAATCTGCCTCTTCTGACATCACAAGTGGGCATGTCCACATAGATGTATGCTGGATAGATCAGTCTACCAGCATGACCAGTGGACTGTAGCAGACGTTGCTCATATATCCGTCATACATCTGGACACGCCCACTTGTGATGTCAGGAGAGGCAGATTTTCAAAACTTGAAACGGCTAATCACACCTGGTGGTATAATATGTCATCTTTAAATATATACCAACAAGAACCTTCTAAAGCCCATTCTACTAGGATGGGCTCTGAAGCCTACTAGGATGGGCTCTGAAGCCCAGTCTACTAGGATGGGCTCTGAAGCCCAGTCTACTAGGATGGGCTACCAGTCTACAAGGTATGAATGCCCTGCACTTGAAAGGAGTGGCACTGAACAGAACATTTGCAAAGATTTTATTTTTGATTAATGTAAAAATACAAAAAGCATCGAACAGCCCATACATCGTTATTCTGTTTAAATATACGTTAAAGAACACAACTAAAACATGCCATTCCTTGAATAGTATATCAAGCCTGTGATAATTATTTACTCATGGGAGTTGTTTAGCACCTGGAAGAAATGTCAATGTCACTGGGAAAATACATTGAAAAGTGTTGGATCTACTTGGTCACTGACCACTGCACAGACTATCCAATATATCTAACACAGCAACAGTATCCCAGCTCAGTGGGAACACCTATTCCACACAAGGGTCCAATCCAATATCAGCTCTTTAAGGCAGAAGGCTTGAATTATACCGGTCAGTCTTCTAGTAGCACGGCAGCTGCCTTCTAGCTGTGATTCATGGTGGACTAATATCCCATTACTCTGCGTTGTCGCCCCCTAGTGGTGGAACTGTACGTTCACACTCACTGATCGTACATCTCCTTCATCTCCTTGAGGATCTTGATGCTTTCGCTGTATCTCATCTGGTTTCTGTTCGAGGACTCCTTCCACCTGCAAGACACCACGCCTCATCATGGACCTGTCTTCAACATTATGGTGACACCGTACCGCATGCCAAACGAAATCACTGGCACATGCAACACTAAACATCAGACTTACTTTTGTCGTATCTTTTTCCACCGCTCCATGTGGTCGCAGAGGAGAGAGCCGGGTACCGGAACCTGATCTATGGCCAGCTGTGGGGCAGAGAGCACACGATCCTAGGACTCAACACCACTGTTCCCTTGCCTCGTTTCTACTCGTGTGTACCATGGAACCTGGCGTTACCTTGGATACGGTGGGCTTCTCCGTGACCGGGACCCTGAGGTTCAGGGGGTGTCCTGATAGATTGACGGGGCAGGCGGTGGGCGGGGGGAGGCTGTACACACTCTGGGGCTTCCCGTTCAGCATGTCTGTGACCTGGCAACCCCAATGGAGGACAGACACACGGACGTTAAATTTATAATAGTAATAATAATAATTGTAAAGTAATACTTTGCTCTAACTTATGAAAGTAGACCCATAGATCCTTTCTACATACTCCAACATACTCCTCCATACTCCATACATTCCCCAACATACTTCTTTATTCTCCAACATACTCCTACATACTGCTACAAATGACATACTCCCACATACTCCCACGTTCTAGATACCCCTACATACTCCTTTCTCAAACACACTCCCACATACTACATTCTCCTACAACCTTTTCAACCCATGAACACCCATTGCATCCGCCTCCTCTCAATAACCAGTCAATCAGGCACATCTCTCCCCCATGCACCCCTGCTCCCGAGCCAGACCTCCTCCCCCCCCAGGGGCTCCTGGGGGCCCGGGGACGCGGGCTGCTCCGGAGCCGCGGGGTTGTTCCTCATCCAGGCCCGGCAGATGGGGTAGAGCGGGCTGCTGGTGCTGAACTGGGCCAGGTCCACGCTGCGGTCAAACAGCTTGATGATGTACGTGTCTGAGGGGCAGAGGAACCACAGCGGACCGTCGGTAACAGAGGGACTAGAGAGGATCACTCGGAGACCATACCAAGCCGCTTTAGTTCCTGTGTTGTTACTTTTGAAGTGTTGCCTTGCAATGTTTTGTAAACAATATAATACATTGGAACATGTAAAAAAAAAAGGAGTAAAAAAATCTATAATAAATAATTTACTGTAGATATTTAATAAGTCTGATGATTACTTTCATTAATTGATTGGATGACATTGTTTACACAGAAAAATCTGGTTTATGCATTGAAATGATACATGCAGTGTTCAATTTGAACCAAAAAAAGATTTCATACGGCAGGAAAGATTGCTCTATATGGCAATTTTTGGAACTGTTAGATAACTATTTTCACTAATGGGTTTTGTATCGGTCACAAATGAATGATTATGAGTCAGATATTACTAATTTAAGTGTTGACATTATCCATATGTATTGCCTCACTTAAAGGTTATGAGCAATTTCTTAAACCGAAACATAAATTATTACTATTATTATTATATTTATCTGATATTTCCTCATGACCGCTATCTGCCCGCCTCATGAGCCGGCCGTCAAAAAAAAATGTGTCTCTGTGGGCAGCCTGTGCTCCGAGATCACACACAATAACAAAAGGAACTACCAACCATGCTAAACCATAATAAACATTTATCCAACCAATCACCAACAAGGGGTGGGTGTTGTCATGTTTTTCATCCAGTAAGAACCATCATGAACGCAGCGCAAAACCCCACGGGGGCGGGCAGCTAGCGGATTGTGAGGAAATATCAGATGAATGTGATCATTTATGTTTCGGCCTAGAATCGGTGATACAACCTTTAAGGTAATATTTCACACTTTCTGCCTTTTTGGCTTAACGTCCAGCTCCCCTCAACAGATATGAACATCCACCCACCACTAAGTACATGCAGAGAGGGGGCTTCCAATATGCCAAGAGCCTGCAATACATGTTTATCGCCTGTTCACATGCAATGAGCCTGAGGACATGATGTAAACGGCTGGTGCTGCTCACTCTGTTTGAGCTGATTGCTCTCTGGTAAGCCATCCTCCATCTCCTTCCTCTTCTTCCGTCGATGCTGAGGGAACCTAGATGATGATCTGCAGTGGGGAGGCCAGGAACTTTAACCACCAACTACCCCTTATCTTTTCATACAAAAAGTCGATACATTTTTATAAAATGTAGCTCAGTGAGACCTCTAATGTTGATAATAGTAGTTGCAGGTAAGTATTAAAAACATAAAAACTTGTCTCACTAACCGCCAGTTATGCTGTGGTTCACAAGAGAAAGACAGTGGTAGCGATACTGACAGCTGCCACCCAATCAATCAATCGGAAAGAGCAGTAAAGAATTCAGAATGCATCATGGGATTTATGTTGTAGATTCTAGGCCATATTGAGAGGAATACTGTAAAATCCTAAATCAATGTGTACTACCGTAGTGTAGGCTAATGAAAACACTGATTTCTCACGTCTCACATGGGAAACAGTGTGGCAGTTTCAAACAACAATGTCTCACCATAATAATTAATAATAATAATAATAACAATAATAATAATAATAATTAAATAATTTCACGATTAATTACCAAACAATGGCCAAAGAAATCCTACTTCCAACATAATAACTATCATCACCACAGTCCTAGGCTACCTAAATAGCGGCAGTCATGACGATGATGCGATGTACAATCCTTACAGAAAGGGCAATTTGTACTAAACTAATGTAATTGCCGTCGGTCTGCAATCTCTTGATCTCTCCTATCAAGCTGTGGCTTTGATGCCAACAAAGCTATAATCCAAGTTGTCTTTAGGTTACATAATAGAAAAAAATGATATATTGTCAAAATATATCTGCAACAGCTATCTGCTCTCATTAAAACCCTTACCGTTTTCCAGCAGACAAAGGAGACAAGTCCCTGGGAAGGCAGCAAACAAAACCACACGTTGGTTAATGGATGTGAAGTAGGTCATACATTGAATAAAAGTTGCATACATGTCTGTACTCTGTTTTAAATCATACTTGTTTAGAGAGTCTGCTGTCATCTTTCCAGCATCGTCTTCGTTCTGCTCACTAAGCAGAGAAAGGTCAAGTTGGCTTCAAAGAAACTATTCCACATAAACATCTTTATTCATATTGAAATGTACAGACATATATTGTGAAGTCATTGACTCACCTCTCAGTGTCATTCTTTTCAACCAGAACCTGCAAGACGGCATCCAAACGACTGCGAGCAACACTCCCCTCTTGATCTGCACACATGTCAAGCCCTTTCTGTTAACATTACTACATCCACAAGACCACTTACAACTATACAAATGTATTACCGTAGCCACATGCAATATGATATAATTGCATCCCATCATACATAGACTGATGCTGCTGAATGTAAATTGGAGCAAAAGTCTAGTGAGAAAATACAGAATAACACAATCATAATTAGTGATCTCATGCTTTTAACTCAAGTAGGTCTAGTGAGATAATACAGAATAATGACTAGTGATTTTAGGGTTATAACTCAAGTTTAGTGTCATAATACAGAAGAATGATAAGTGATCTAAAGATGAGATAAAACAGAATAGTGATTAGTAGTCCTAGGGTTATAACCCAGGTCTAGTGTAATACATACGGGATAAAAGTGATCTGAGGGCTATAACCGTGGTGATTGATCTGAGGGCAATAACCAGGATATCTCTATAACTCACCAGGTCTCTCCGTCTTGATCTTGAGGTGGTGCATGGTGATCTACAAGATACACAGTAAGATACACAGTAAGATATACAGTAAGATACACAATAAGATACACAGCAATATACACCAATGATCACACAACACAGTGTACTGCACCTCATCAATACTGGGATATTTAACATCAAATCGCCGTCAGCAAGTTTCCTTTGCTGACGGCGAGACATCTGGCCGTATTATCTATATTAATAATACATCATATTCATGTTTAAACCTGACTCTATAACCAATCGATGGCCTAACTAGCAATACATGTCTCAAATACATTACTCATATTACCACAACTGTAACAGTACATCATCTGTTATATATCTATATTCATATTTATATTATTTTCATATTTCCACACTCGGTAGAGATCACTATTCAATAAAAGACAATCAGATAAAAGGCTCATATGAACATTTCTTAGTCAAATATCGTTACCGATGTGGAGCTAGCCGGGTTAGCTTCCTAGCTTGTTTACGTTTCGAACATTTGGAGACTTTCCTCTTCCGCGCGCTGTCAGCTTCCGCTACACCGATAGGTGCAAGTGTAGCGTGGCCCCACCCTGCACCCATGGTCCCGCCGCGTCATTCGTTGACCACTACGTCCATCAAAGCAAACCCAATGCCTATTGGTCCCATGCCTTGCCATAGGCGTAATAACGATCGTTCAGCTCAACATAGCGACCACAATTACTACCAAGTCGTTTATATATAAAATAAATCAAAATCTCGACGATATGTGTTGTACAATTCGCACTGGTTGATGACTGAGTTTTCCAAACGAATGGCGACCTTTTAAAGGACTTCGTTATGCGCATGTATTGAGGTGAAGTCCATGGTTACTTTGTTTGGTGAAGTAAAGTGAACCAACGCGGAAGGCTGGTGGGAAATGTGCGTTCAAACTGCTCCTGTGATCGTCTGACACCATGCTGAGCTCCATGTACAGCTGTTGAGCAGTGTCTGTGTCGATATGAAGTCCAGGTAAGAACTATGAAGCGTCCTCATCTCAGCTAATGTAACGGTGGTGAGATTGATGGTGTCATGGGCATGGTGTGATGATGGTTGTGTTGTGTGTGTGTTCACATTCACAGCGTGGCTGTCCCACCTCTTCCGATCCAGAAGACTGGGTATCACCCATCCCGCAAACAGAACCTCACACAGAAAAAGAGCTCCAAAAAAGTATGTTTATAACTTTGTATAGGTCTGTATCCACATGATCCTCCTGTCTTCCTTTGGTAAATAAGCTACCAATTATTATTTTTTTGTTGTCTCCACAGACTTCAGGTCCTGGACGGCCAAGCCAGCCAACCAACCCTCTGAACACAGCAGAGCAAAGACAACAGAAAGCCCTGAGCAGTAAACCTGGTCCCACCTGTTGTCTCCAGACCCCTGCAGACGACCCACCGGCCCTTCAGGAGTCCTGGCCCTCGACGGACCTAGACTCTCCCTCCACCTTCTCTTCCAACATAGATCCACCTGGACCCTCTGCTGGGGGATTCGACATGTCTTCGCCCCACCAACAGGATTCACTTCTGGCAAGGTGAGACTGTTTTTTTTCATTTCCAGTATCACCTTTATATTTCAAGCCTATAATGGGGCAGTGCTTATACCTTTACCGATCCTTTCCCCTTAATCTAATTACATGTTATACGTTAATATATATAAAATGTTGAATATAAATCAAAAGCTTTTAATCTAATTACATGTTGTTCATTAAAATCTAATTTGTTGAATATAAATTATATAAAAAGGACAAGTTCAGTATTTTTAACATTGAGCCCCCTTTCTGGTTTGTCTAGGATGAAATAGAGTGGTTGACACCGAAATGTTGACTATTGGTCCTGTCTCTGGTATTGGGCTCATTTAGAATCACCCCTGCCTGCTTCAGAATGGCTGGCTATGGGCATGCACAAACCTGTCCATAAAACAACCCTAAACGTTAATTTTCATAAATCTGCAACTCACAACTCTGGTTAGTGGTGTTCGTTGATGTTCCAAATCAAGTTTCGTAGCGAAATACAGTTTCTGTCATGTTTTATTTGTCATTTTGTAAATCCCATTGAAAGAGAAACCGTCTGGAACCATGTGGTTTCCATTTACAAAATGCCAAATAAAACAGGACAGGAACTTTATTTCGCTACGATACTTGATTTGGAACATCAACAAACACCACCAACCACTCGGTGAGTTGCATTGCATTTATGAAAATGAACGTATAGGGTTGTTTTAAGGACAGGTTTGTGCATGCTTATAGCCACCCATTCTGAAGCAGGCAGGGGCGATTCTAAATGAGCCCAATACCAGAGACAGGACCAATAGTCAACATTTTAGTGTCAACCACTAATTTTCATCCTAGACAAACCAGAAAGGGGGCTCAATATTCAAAATACCGAACTTGTCCTTTAATGTAAGTACATGCTCTATGCCTCTCTGTCTCTATCTATTAACTAGTTATTTATATCACAGTCTAAAGCTCCCAGACATCAAATCCCTGCCTCCTGTTAACGACGTCTCCTTGCGTTCAAAGGTACGTCCAGCGTTTCCGCTATGGAGAGCCCAGGAGCCGGGCGGAGCGCCAACCGGTGTCTCCTGCTGCCGGGGGAGAGGAGGCGCGACTCTTCTGGTGGATGAGTCCCTCGTCTCCTCCTTCTAGTCCCACACCCCCAGACCCAGGATACATGGGTGGGCTCTCAACACGTAGCCCATATAATGTCAGCACTGATCCTCATCAGCTGATGACAACACAGCTTTAACCAGAGCTATTTCTGACATGTTTCGCAACAGATGACACTGCTGCCCTGAAAGAAGACCAGGACCCTGGCAGACACAGGGAACTCAGAACCTCAAGACCGTACAGAGAACCACTTGATATCAGCACGTTGGTGGGTCAGCCAACTGCTATATTAAGCTACGTGAACGTGTAACTAGATATATTTGATTCACTGTCACTGAGATGGGACGCTCCACAATACAACCATGGACTCGGCCACAAATCAAAGCCTTATCTCTCTAGAGGACACAAGATAAATGTAAAGTGCTATGTATATTCCATCTATGGCCTGCTGCTGAAATGTCTGCAGGCACGTATTGGGGTACATTTCTAGTGGTGATGTTCATCCCTTACATATATTGTGAAGTGTAGGGTTAGACACTTTACGACCATCACTGGAATACTTAGTAATGCAGTAAGGTTATTAATTGTGTGTCCCTGCTCAGGACATGTCTGACTCCTCCCTTGGGGACGGCTGGGACACTGATGGCGTGCAGGGGAGGGCCAGCAGACTGCTGCAGAGGAGGTGGGAACACTGTGTGTGAGTGTGGTACAATAAATTGCATATTAACCAAAGTCGCTGGAATCTGCCAATCATGAAAGGTCCCAAATAATGCATTTTTTTAAGATCCAAAGAATTATGAAAACAGAAATTAATGTGTTTGTACAGTTACATTAAAAGTGAATTGCAAACCGTAACATCTCAGCAATTGCATTATTTTAATATTTATTTACATACATTAGGCACCACAAGACAATAATAAACAATCAGATAATTGCTTGGAATAATCTAAATGAAATGATCATGCCCAATAATCTTAATTTTTGTCCGATCACACAGAGATAGTGTGTGTGTGGGGTTTGAGTCCTAAATGGTGTATCATCTATCGACTTCCTCTCAGTGAAAGCTCTGTCAGCAGTGGCTCTGTGGTCATCAGCTCCGAGGGCTTGGGGGGCTCTGATTTATCCTCCCCCGTCAGTGTGAATGAGCCGGCCCGAAGACCTTTCTTTGCCTGTCCGATGGAATCAAGCGTGTGTAAGCCACACCCACAGCCTCAACCTAAAATGATTAATGATGATGTTAAATTGTACTGTATATGTTTGTATATGGATTATATATATGTATATGGAGTGTGGGTGATAGCTGGTTTAAGCAGTTAAGAGTCCGACTGAGTTAAACAACTGTGTGGTCATCTGTCCACAACTGTGTGGAGTGTGTGGTCATCACCACACACTCCACTATGTCACACTGCATTATGTTATACTGTATTATATATATTTATATTGTATTATATACGTTGTACTGTATTATATATGTTAAACTATATTGCTTAGTACAGTTTTGTTTTATGAACCTAAAGGTATCCCAAGCTCATCTTCGCCCACTGTTGGCCCCTCCCAGAGAAGCTACGGGCCATCTTCCCCCTCGGTCAGTCGTCAACGCCCGGAGGAAGACATCCTCTTCCAATGGCGGTTGAGGAGGAAGATGGAGCAGGCCAGCCACTGGCCCCAGGCCCCCTCACAACAATTCCCTAGTCTCCACCAGCGACCTTCAGCCTGGCACGGCCCTAGTCTCCACCAGCACCCCTCAGGCCTGCAGACCCCCAGTCTCCACCAGCACCAGCCACCTCCAGCCCTGCAGGGCCCTAGTCTCCACCAGCACCCCTCAGGCCTGCAGACCCCCAGTCTCCACCAGCACCAGCCACCTCCAGCCCTGCAGGGCCCTAGTCTCCACCAGCACCAGCCACCTCCAGCTGGACAGACCCCTAGTCTCCATCAGCCATCCCCTGCCTGGCAAGGCCCTAGTCTCCACCAGCACCAGCCACCTCCAACTGGACAGACCCCTAGTCTCCACCAGCACCAGCCACCTCCAGATGGACAGACCCCTAGTCTCCATCAGCCATCCCCTGCCTGGCAAGGCCCTAGTCTCCACCAGCACCAGCCACCTCCAACTGGACAGACCCCTAGTCTCCACCAGCACCAGCCACCTCCAGATGGACAGACCCCTAGTCTCCATCAGCCACCTTCTGCCTGGCAGGGCCATAGTCTCCACCAGCACCAGCCACCTCCAGCTGGACAGACCCCTAGTCTCCACCAGCCCTCAGTCACTGGATGCGTGGACCATATGGTATAAACTCACACACATTAGTCTTGAGTACAAAAATACACATGTACTGTTATTCACAGCTTCTCATTCGCCTTCCTCTAAAATTGTCTTGGAACAGCAGCAGCAGAACCAGGGACCGGAACCGTCTCAAAGAACGGCACCATCTATCCTTCCCAGTCAACAACTCAGGAGTAAAGAAACACAGGGACCGTGTCCCCCAGCCGCGGGCCCCCCTTCGACATCCACCCCCCGTCCTGCCTGCAGCCAAACGGCCTCCAGTCACCAGCCAGCGAGGGAGCCTCTTCTCTGGGATGGTTCCACTGGCCCGGTGCGATCGTCTTCCCCAACAACGCAACCCAAAGCGCTAGGCCGGCCCCCGACCAATATCGCACCAAAACACACTCAGCCAATCCTTAGAGTCGTAGCTAAGTGTTCCCCGGCGCCGGGCGTTGGGGAACCCGAGTTGTGTCCACCGCCCAGCTCCTCGGAGCCGACAAAGGAAGAGTGGAGCTCTGATGCGATGCCCTCTCAGAGCCAGAAGACAACCCACAGAAAGCAGAAGAGGTGCGCCAGGTGCGACGCCGTGCCCGCGTGCTTGTATCCCGCAGAACCTGTACGCCGCAGGACAATGCCCTCGCTGACTGTTCTGTTCTTTGTCCCGCAGGCGAGCCGCTGGAGACGGGCCGGGCCCCCAGACGGGGGGCTGCTCCCGGCCCCGCCCGGAGAGGATGGCTGTGTCACCGCCTCAAAGGTTGTCCCACAACAAAGACACTCGGCAGAGGGAGAGCCAACGTGCACCGTCAGCCCCGTCCCCTCCGTCTCCTGTCCACCGGGCCTTACGACAGGTACGGTTGTATTGACCTTATTCACACAGTGAATGGGATTGGTTAGCACTGACTATGTTTATTAAACTGCACTTGCGTGTGTAATTCTACACAATGTCATTCTACGTGGTGTAGTTCCACGTGGTGTAGTTCCACTTGTGTAGTCTAGTTCTACGCGGTGTAGTTCTACAGTGCACACATGAATCATCCTTAACTGGTTCACTGCTTGCTCATATTGCCTTTGTTCTGTTGCCTTTTTATGTTCCTTACATTGAAAATTGCTTGCATTTCTTAGATTTATTTTCTTTTTTTGTTGCTGTTTTTCTCTCTTTGTCTGGTCTTACCTTTTTCCTTCCTTGATATTTTAATTGCTCTATATTTTCAAAAACTGCCTATGGTCAAGTGTTGCGAATTAGCACCTGTGCTAAAACACTCCAACAATGCATCTGGTCTGTTCAATGTAATTGCTATGTCCATATCAAATAAACATTCAATAAAATAAATAAGTGTAGTTCTACGCGATGTAGTTCTACACTGTCATTTTATGCGGTGTAACTCTACGCAATCTCTAAATGGCTGACGCTCCTAATTGGCTGTGGACAGGCGGTTTCCGAGGTGCTGTTCCCCACACGGTGTGCCGCCTCCTCCTCCTCCGTCACCCCACGGTGCGCCCCACGGTGCGCCCCACCCGCTCCACTGCGACCCCAGGGGCCTGACGGCAGCGCCCAGCCCCCTGGGGAAGTCCTTTCACAGCTGCTCCGCGACGCTGAGGGTGAGAAGCCAGCGGGGGGTAGCTCTAACCTTTACCCCTTTAGTGCTGAGTGAGGAGGATATTTTGGATGCAGATACTTTGACATTCCAGAACAGAGGACCGGATTCTAGAAGCATGTTGCCACGCTCCGGGCCTCCGTACGTGCTGTGTTATGCACACACATTCCAGGCTATTGATTTGAATACAATACATGCATTAATGTATCATATGTGCAGTAAGCTGAATGAAAGTTCTGGCTGTTCTGGCCTCAAATGGAAAAGGAATCGTTTCCGATCCTTATTATTTAATCGCGCTTCTCTTGTTTAGATTCCGACGGAGAGGAGTTCGAGGATGATAGTTTACTGCAGGTTCTACGCAAGCAGAGGTCGCGAGTGAAGGACCAAATAAGGTGACGTAACCGAAGCAGAGCCTATAAATGGACATACTGGTGTACTTTATCATCTGCTATCGTCTCAATTCTGCCGGGATGGTCCAGGGAATGTTGCGAGGTTTTGTGTGTTGGGAAATGTGACTTGTAGAATGCAACGGTTCATTTGTGCTGAATTTATGAACGTTTTCTGCTTCTCTTTCAGTCAGGTGGACTCCTTGTTGGAGAGATTCACACCAGAGGGGGAAGTTGCTTGAACCAAGGAACACTTGCAGTACATTTGTTTTTATTTTATACATAAAGAGTGCATTTGTATCATGTATTTATACAGTTGCTGTGACAAATATAAATTAAAACGTTAACTTTTGAAAGATTTCTTATTTGTTCTCAATCTGGTCAAACAATATAGTGCATCAGTAAAACCAATTTGAAGTCGTGAATACATCATATTTACAATGACTGGGTTTTATAACATTGACATAAATAACCGCTGGCTTACTAGTATATACACATGTCAGAGAGTGGGAATATTTGAGCCGTGCCAGGAACATGCTGCTCTGTTCTGTGTTCCGGCCTACTGGGTCATGGCAACCCAGGACTATTTGTGCATGTGAAATCCAAACTTATGCCATCACATTATTAAAAAGAAACTTAGCAAAAGGGATATGTCTTCGTGCATAGTGTGAACACCCCTCTAGCTCTCTATGGGCTGTATGGGCAGCATCGGAGCGAAGATGATGAGGATGCCCTCCGGGGAGACGGCGGACTCCAGCGCCATGGTGTCCACCCCCTCTGGGATGCGGTAGCGCCGACTGAACTGTCGGGTCATGGTACCGGATCCATCCTTCTACACACGGACAACATTGAGCAGACACACAAAGGCCTGATTTAGGCTAACTTACTTTAGGGATAACTTACTACTATCTTAGTTCCTCTTATTACTTTGTTTTATTATTTATTATTTTGATCTATGCTACTACTTTTTTTTTACTGATTTTTATTTTGACTTATCTTTATTTACTTTGTCTTGTATTGTTGCTGCTTTGTGGCTGTTGAGGAACCAAGCCTAGGAATGTTACTCTACATACAATAAGTAAGATGTGATAAAAGTTATTATTCTGATTTAGAATCCAAATAGGGCAGGTGGATTAAAGGGGGCATTCGTTGCGCACCGTGGTAATCTGGGTGTTTTCTATTCAATCTAAGACGGCGATGGAAAACATGCCTCCAAAATGCCCACCTTTTTCTCTTCGTGCTTCCCTTGGACCTCCACGAAGTCCCCGCTGACCTTGACCAGCAGGTCCTCCGGGCTGAAGAGCTTCACGTCCACGTGGACTGTGAAGCCGCTGGGGTCACAGTTAACCTGCCCACACATACACATTGTTATGGCTTCTGGACATTATTTATTTTTGTTTGTTTGTTATTTAACCTTAAATTATTCAGGGCATGCCATTGGGAGCAATCTCTCTTTTTCAATGACGCCCTGATTACAACATAACAAATTAAAAAATACAAATGTACAATAGATACAAACCACCAGAACAAAATTTCACTACATATAAACAATACCATACAATTGATATTGATCTGTATAATCATGTGGTGGTCGTTTTAGTGGGAGTAGGCCGGTGCTATTATTTCAGATTTCAGTTGTGTCAGACTGAAATAGGTCTTCTTTTAAATTGTCATTTTAAAATCATAAACATAGTCACTGCAACGTGTAACCATTGTCTTAGCCAAACTACCAGAATATATATATTTACTTATTTTAATATTTTCTCTTTATTTACTTTATCTTGTATTATTGCTGGTGTGTGGCTATTGAGGAACCGAACATACGAATTGTAGTCTTGTGTACAATAAGGTCTAATAAAAGTCATTCCGATTCGGATTCAGAATGATGTGCTCCAACCTACCTGTGTGGAACTGGATGACTGCGCTTCGGGGAGACGAAGACCCAACTCAGATGTTTGTCCATAGATCCCGTTTAACTGCGGGATGAGAGGAGGCAGAAACTTCTCCCAGGAGATCCCAGTAGCGGGGAGAGTGGCGGGCAGAACGAAGTCCATCTCGCGGTCTGTTGGACAAAATGAGGCGGTGGTGGTTGTTGTTGCTGGGCAGACTTGTGGTCAGCAGTGCTAAGCTCCAGTACTTCCACTCGGGATCCTGTATCCTGTCAACCTCTAACTTTTATGAGCGTCAACATCTCCACCCTTGCTATTTAATCTGCGCCCCGTCAGGACTCGTAAGACCCTCCCCCCCTCTCTTCCAAGGAAGTCAGCAGGTGGTGATGATGATGATGGTGGTGGTGGTCAGAGCATGATCCTGGATGCAATAAATTGACACTACCGTTAGGAAATACAAGCAGCGGCCAGCAATGTGTTGGCAGCCAGTGGGACCGTCACCGAGTCGTGCTGGCGCCGTCTCTGGAACCGTCTGGAACCGGCCCCCTTACGCACCGCAACAGTGATGGGCGGCTTTTATTCTCGGGTTACATAATAAGTTGGGAATTCTGTGTGGGGCACCTTGATGCTCTTCTGGAGAAATTATGTGAATGCCCGCGGGTGTTTGGGCTGCGTCACGGGACGACAGTCCATTGTTTTGGCGGGTATGCAGCTGTCGCGGGGTAATGAGACAATTAACAAAAGAAAGGGGGCTTAGCTCTGAAATGTGGACCAATCAAATGGCAATAGATGAGCACGTTATCGTTGGTTTTTCGTGTGTGTGTTTGCGTGTGTACGTAACTGCGTGCGCGTGTGCACGCGCAACTGTTAGTGTGCGTGCGTACCTGTGTGTGTGTGTGTGTGTGTGTGTGTGTGCGTGTGTGCGTGCGGGTGTGTGTGTGTGTGTGTGTGTGTGTGTGTGTGTGTGTGTGTGTGTGTGTGTGTGCGCGTCTGTGAGTGTGTGTGTGTATGAATAAATTCATCCTGATGAGCCGACC
>OMLJ01123220.1:0-13429 GCA_900302595.1 Gadiculus argenteus | reverse complement strand
GGGGGGCAGCCCGCTGTCGAGGGACCACTAAGTGACCACTGAGGGACCGCTGCCGCTCCACCGCCACAGTGGTGGTCCCTCGACAGTAAGAGGCGGGCAGCGGGGATCCCGGCAATAATTCCTTCCTCCTGCATGTCGCGGTTCAGTCTGGACTTCAGGGAGTCAAAGCCAAAGTTCCTTTCCCCCAATTCCTTCTCCTTCATGGTCGAGATAACCCCCACTACGAGTCTCATTGTGGAAATACCAGAGACGTCAGAGAACCCGACGCATTATAGTCTTTTCACCAAATGCAAGCTTTCTTGCACACTTGCGTACAACAGTGTGTGTAACACACCCACGCACGCACGCACGCACGCACGCACGCACGCACGCACGCACGCACGCACGCACGCACGCGCGGTTGTAGCTCATTGTCTCATTGGCGGGCCAACTTCTCAAACAGCTATTGCTCGTTTTACACCTAATTTTTTGCCTAATTTTTAGCTACTTTGGGATCATAGGCAGGCTAGGGGAAGTCGTATTAATGTTAAAAAAAAATAATAAAAAAATGTATTTTTTATTCTCAAAGCACTATGGAATGTAACCTGCTGTCATCCTTCACTATTTAAGTAAATTCTTGCTGTAACTTGTTTTCCTCTAACTATTTTAGTCAACTCTGTTATGTCCGTATCACTCTGCTTTATCAATGTATTGATGTTATTATCCTGTTCTGAGACCATTGTTCTGAGACCATTTTGATGGTGAGACTGCACTTTAAATAATAAATTGATTGATTGATTGACATACACGACTCACCAGTGGCTGGTATTTCACTAACTTCAAGTAATAAACAGGTGTCAAATGTACAAAATAAATTATCTGATGTTTCCTCACGATCCGCTAGCTGCCCACCTCATAAGCCGGCCATCATAAAAACCCATCTTTGTGGGCATGTGTCTATTTATGTGTTATTGTGTGTGATCTCGGAGCACAGGCTGCCCACAGACAGTGGTGGAGGAAGTACTGCATCTCAGTACTTGAGTGAAAGTACAAGTGCCCAATGAACATTTTACTCTAGTAAAAGTAGAAGTACCACAATGACAACCCGACTTAAGTAAAAGTAAATATGACTTGCTTTTAAATGTACTTTTAAGTATTAAAAGTAGAAGTACTTGCATATTGATTTTATTCTAGTAATGTCTATATTATAAGAAAACAGTATGGACTGTTGCATTTTCATTAACCTTGTTTTAGGTTGATGTACTTGTGCTTACCATCTGTGTTATATTATGACTTACAATTCTGGATATTGTAAGAGGTGATCTGGAGAATGAAATATCATTAAGCAGAATAATTATTTCATTTCATCATTATTTTGTGGCAGGCTGTTCTAACTGGCTGAATGTGTCAGGCCCAAGTCTCCCTGAAAGTGCACTATATTATATAATTTGCTGTAGAGGAACAAAGACTTGCAAAAGATATGACCAACAGACGAATTTACCATTTTCCCTTTTCAGTTTCTTTATTTACTCAGCTATTAAAAGTTGGAAAATAGACAAACCCTAAATATTATGAGAGAGAGAGACTATTTGGCGTATTCACACCAGGAAAGTCCTTTAGTTCGCTCTCTTCCAAATATCCAATAGACATTCCGTCTCCTCACCCGACGGTCCGACAATGTGCTGCTAGTCGGAGTTTCCACTAATCAAAAAATAATTCCCCCCAAAGAGGCGTATAGAACTGCATCGGACCGAGGTGCGTTCGCTTTCACATCTCAAGCGAACCGCATCAGGGTTTGTTTGGAAGCAAACCGAGACCCCTTCTTCAGGGAGGTCTCGGCCGGCTGATTTGGTGTGCACCAAAGTGAGGTGGTTGCATTCACACCAACGCAAACGTACTGAACCAAGGGACCGAACCTGTTTAGTGCACACTAAATGCTGTTGGTGTGAAAGCACAGAGAGTGAATAAAGTAAGTATAGTCATGTAATAAACATTGATTGTGACTGACTGTGAGAGAGAGCTAAAACTATCCAATGAGCGCACGATGCTGCTCTAGGAGCAGAGCTGAGCATACCTGATTGGTTCAGAGCGGGATGGTTCTGAAGTGTTGGTGAGGCAAATGTGCGGCGCTGGTCAGATTGATATCATAGTGAAGAAAAAAAACACCTAATCATAAAATGTAATAAATGTAAGAGTATAAATAACTGCTGCAAAATGTACCTAAGTAAAAGTCGTAAGTATGCTTAAAAAATTTACTGAAGTACAGTAACAAAGTATTTGTACTTCGTTACATTCCACCACTGGCCACAGAGATGATTTTTTGACGGCCTGGTTATGGGGCGGGCAGCTAGTGGATCGTGAGGAAATATCAGATGAATGTGATCATTTATGTTTCGGCCTAGAATCGCTGATACAACCTTTAAGTCCAGGGCTCATGGACAATTTTGGAACTTTCTGGCAAAAGTTAAGTATCCAAATATCAGGAAATACAAATATCAGGAAGTGCTACCTCCTTGACTGCATTATTTGCTTCTACTAATTTATGCCAGCCAGCCTTTTCCCACGTGAAGATTATTAAGTGCAAATACCGTTCCACTAGATTAATGTGAATGTGAATATGAATGTGGTCCTCACAGGTAGGAGCTGTCCTCTGATGTGGAACTTGTGGTGTAACTGTTTGACCATTGAATAAAACTGACCTGAGAGTTTCCAGTGTACAGTGTGGACTCCCCAGTCCAGCAGCGAGCAGCTTCACTCCTGAATCTTGCAGATCATTGGTACTCAGGTCCAGCTCTCTCAGACTAGAGGAGGTGGAGCTGAGAACTGAGGCCAGAGCTTCACAGGATCTCTCTGACAGATGACAGCCATTCAGCCTTCACACAAAATAAACAGAACATATTAGAAACTGTGTTTAAAATAACTTACATCTTTTACTTTTAATTTAATTACATTTAGATTTTTTTTATTAAAGATGCTTCATTCATTCACTTTCATTCACTCACTCAATAATTAGATCCTTATTATCCTTATTTCATATATTCAATAATGGTTGTAAGATGGATAATATTGAATAGTGAGACATGTTTTGTATATTAACTAGGGCTCGGCAAGTTAACGTTAACTTGATCAGCCCTAGATGACAGTATTTGTCATCAAGAAAGTTGTCTCATATCTGGCTGTAGGTTAGTCTTGATTCTAAGACCTTAGTGTTAACATTGCAATTGGTTTTACTAACTTTAACTCAGTTGCTGCTGTGTTGGTTTTTACTGCTGTGTCGTGATTATTGTTGTTGTTGCTGGTTGTTCAAGTTAGTTTTGGTTACAAGGTGACAACAATTGATTGCTGGGCGGAGCTAAGACTGCCTGCTCCCTTGTGTATTTAAAGGCTACTTGTTATTAGCATCAGCTGTAGTGTCAGGACCCTGTAAACAAAGACTAAGGAAGTCTCTCTGCGGGGGTCCCTTGAGGAAGACACTAGGAAGCCACCCCAATGTAGCTATGTGTCGTACTTCCATCCTAGTCAGAATTTCCACCCATAGAAGATCGTAGCCATCATAGATCCCCTGCCTGGCACAGCAACCCCCACCTCCACTGACCTTGAGATAATGGGAGACCTCTGGAACTGCCAATCGGCAGTCAAGAAGGCAGACTCTATTTCGGCCTACGCCTCCCTCATGTCCCTCCACTTCCTGGCCCTTACAGAGATTTGGATCACTCCAGAGAACTCTGCTACCCCCGCTGTCCTCTCTACCGCCTACTCAGTCTCACACACCCCTAGACCATCTGGGCAAGAAGGAGGGACTGGACTCCTCATCGCCTAAGTGGTCCTTCCACTAGAACACCTGGCCAGATCTGCATTTGAACTCTGCAGACTTATAGAGTAGAGGTGTGGGCAGCTGAGAGGAAATGGAAGCAATCAGACTGTCCTAATGATCTATCTCACTATCTTCACCTTGTCTCAGATTTCACCTCCAACAGCTAAATCTGTCTTCTACCAAAGCAAAATTAACTCATCCGCTTCCAACACAACAAAACTATTTTCCATGTTCTCTTCCCTCCTTACCCCTCCCTCTCCTCCGCCTCCCTCACCTCCGCCTCCTTCCTCCCTCAATGTTGATGACTTTGTTACCTACTTTACCCAGAAGGTGAAGGACATTAGCTCCTCTTTTACCTCTGCCACCATCCTCCCTCCACCGCTGTTTTTACCCACTTTATCCCTCTCACCTCAGAAGAGGTCAAGAATATATTTATTTCTAACCATGCCACCACCTGCCCTCTTGACCCTATCCCTTCCTCACTGATCCAGGCCATCTCGAGCGACATCCTGCCATTTCTCACCACCCTTATCAACTCCTCCCTCACTTCAGGCATTGTTCCAGTCTTTCAAGACTGCCAGAATAAAGCCTCTCCTCAAAAAACCAACCCTTGACACCAAACATCCAGAACTACAAACCGGTATCTCTTCTTTCATTCCTCTCTAAAACACTGGAACTTGCTATGCGATGACACTCAGTGATTTCTCTCTTTCCCTTCCTCTGACAAAGCCCTGATTGCAACACGCATATCAGAATGTCTGGCAGACGTCAGCACTTGGATGACTGCCCATCACCTGAGGCCATCACTGTATCTCCTTCTCCAACTGCCCGGAACCTCGGTGTGGTACTAGATCAGTTATGCTGCACTGCAAACATCAGCAAATTTGCCCTATACAACATCTGCAGGATCTGGACCTTCCTCACAAGGGAAGCAGCTCAGCTCCTAGTTCAAGCGCTGGTCAATTCCTGCCTTACTACTGTTTACACACCCCAGCCCGATCCCTCCGCTCAACTACCTCAGCTGGACGTCTGGTTCCGCCATCCCTAAGGGCAAACAAAGGTCGATCTGCAAAAACTCTTCTCTGTCTAGGGACCACAATGGTGGAACAAGCTCCCTCCCGATGTCAGGATCGCAGAGTCGCTGACCAGTTTCTGCAGAAGACTTAAAACTTACCTGTTCAGAGTTCACCTAGACTCTCCATAGCCATCCAGTCCCCTCCACCACCCATCATTGTATGTTGTACGTCCTGGCACTTAATGTACCCACTTAATGTATGTTGTATTTTGTATAGTTCTTAATTTGTGTAGCATCTACAGTAGTTAGCTATCACTGCTGTATATGAGGAATAGGTTGGCTTGATGATTGTCAGTACTTGCACTTGGTTCTATAAACATCTTTACTGTACCGATAGTGATATATTGTGGCTCTTCTTACGACAAACTTACTTATTGTAAGTCGCTTTGGATAAAAGTGTCTGCTAAATGCCCTAAATGTAAATGTAAAATGTAAATGTAAATTACACGTTAACACAATCTTATTTTAACGCGATTAATACAAATTGACTCATTAACAAAAAATGATAAGGGTTTGCCCACAGAATGTCAACATTCATATCAGAAATATTTTTTGTTTTTAGTGCCACTTACTTTACATTAAATTACACTTGCAGTAAGTGACTGCCTGATTACAATTGCAGTAACTGACAGCCAGTTTACAATTCCCAAATCTGTGGTGCTACTTATTTGAATTTAGCTACACTTGTAGTAACTGTTGGTTTACAATTGTACTAATGAACTGCCTGTTTACAATTCCCAAATCTGTGGTGTTCTGTAAGTTTCATATTCAACCCACACTGAATTAGTCAACAAAACTCCCTCAAGATCACTCAGTATAGTTTTTGCTTATGAATGATCATGTGTCATTCCATTTGATAATCAACATAATATCTCACCGGTAACAATCTAAAATGTCAATAAGATTATTAATATTCTGGACAAAAAAGTACTGAGTGAAGTTTATAAAGTAGAACAGACTCGTACAATTAGCGGTAACACTAACCAGCCCTACAACCTTTGTCTTTGATATGATCCTGATAAAATCCTATTGTTCTGGACACTGCATGGTTTTACGTTTGTTAATGCCCCTAGTTGTGGTCGATGATAGTGCAGCCTGCTATAAACCATGTAGCCATTTTTCAGTCAACATGTGGTATTCGAGCGATGATTCTCAGCTCCACAATCTCATGGCATCCTTTGTTGGTACAATGGTACAAATTAAATCAATGCAAATTATGTATTAGGCTACTTTACAGTTGCATTGACTGCTTCAGAATGGCTGGCTATGGGCATGCACAAACCTGTCCTTAAAACAACCCTAAACGTTCGTTTTCAGAAATGAGCAACGAACAGAGTGGTTAGTGGTGTTCGTCGATGTTCCAAATCAAGTATTGTAGCGAAAGTTTCTGTCCTGTTTTATTTGGCATTTTGTAAATGGAAACCGGTTTCTGTTTCAATGGGATTTACAAAATGCCAAATAAAACAGGACAGAATAATCAAATTGAATTGAGGCTACCAGAGGGAGACCTTCATCACTGAATGAAAACAAAAAATAGTACACAATTTAAGTGCAGATAAACTTCATCACACTTATGTTAGCTTAACATAATGGCCAACGTGGGCCAGTGCCACTATGATTGACAGCTGGCCCACCCTATCAGAAGTGCCTGGCATTAACTTGAAATTAAAGGAACAAAAAAATATTATAATGTCACACAAAATTGTGAGATACATTTTGTTTCAATTAAGTATCATTATGTTACAAAAATTTACAGAAATGCTCTTTTGTTCATTTTTAATATTCTGCTCTTAATTTTGATTGGGTAAAGCTATGTAGGCGGCCGCAGTGTGCGTCCGTAAATTGTGTTCACAATTGCTGGAATTAAAACTATTCTGTTATGCGTGGTCGACTGAGTTTGAGAGAGGCTTCCCCTTGTGACCACCATGTTTATTTTCTGCCAATTAATTCTTAACCATGGCCAGTCTTTACTTGTTGTGGAAGTACCAGAGACGTCAGAGAAACCAACACGGTTGTTTAGGATTCATAATATCATCCTGAGGCGCACACAACTTTTGGCTGTGTTTTATAAAATATTCAAATCTAGAAGACTCCGGCAGCTCCGGCAGGCGTCCTGGAGCTCTATGTAAGGGATAATGTATAGAATGCCGGTCATTATCTGGAAAATAAGCCGATGTCTCGCTTCGCCCTGAAAGGGGTTATTTTTTTGGGCCGGCGACGTTCTATACATTATCCCCAGATTGAACCGCGACGTGAGGAGAAAGCGATTGTTGCCGGTGCGCAATCCCGGACACCAGCAGGAGCCCAGCTCCAGAGACCACTCAATACAGAATCCCGTTCTCTTCAAGTCATTTTATACATTTTGTTTAACAAATACTTTCTTTAATATCTTTCCAGAGACCCTCCAAAATTTGCTGTTGAGGCTTAACTATCACCGTCCCGTATACGGGGGGTGGTGGGGGGGCACTAATATTATATTTTGTGTTCATGTTTATATTTATAACCGAAAAGTTGCAGGCATATAGATGTATTAGAATATCCACCTAAACAACAAAGGGCAACATTTCCAATGACACCAAAGTCATGAATGTGGTCCTCACAGGAAGGAGTTATAAGCTGAGTTATATAACTGTCCTCTGATGTAGAACATGTGGTGTTACTGTTTGACCATTGAGTAAAACTGACCTGAGAATTTCCAGTGTACAGTGTGGACTCCCCAGTCCGGCAGAGAGCAGCTTCACTCCTGAATCCTGCAGATCATTGGTACTCAGGTCCAGCTCTCTCAAACTAGAGGAGTTGGAGCTGAGAACTGAGGCCAGAGCTTCACAGCATCTCTCTGACAGATGACAGCCATTCAGCCTTCACACACAATAAACACAACATGTTAGGAACTGTGATTAAAATAATGTACCTCTTGTGTAAATATAATGAAGGAATGTTTTATTAATTTAACTAATATATACTGGCCACTACATTAGATATTTTATTATTGATTCAATATTGGATGTAAAATGTTATAGTGTTTGAAAATGGTTTTGTATATTCATGTTATTTTTATTTTAGTATTATGTATATTGTGGATTGTGGATTGTAAATGTTAGTAGTACAGTACAGATGTTTTGTAAATTATCATAACTTTTCTAAAATAATATATATTGTAATGCATGTTATTAATACACCTACAGTAATTATTTTAATATTATCTTGTATATAATATAATAATATATTCTCTATATATATCTATGTAATATAACTACATTTTCGGAGGAAGTCTGACTGCGACCAAAGGGCAACAGCAACGAGGTGTGTGTGGACGTGTGGAGATCTGTCTGGGCAGAATTGACAGTGGTGTCAGAGAAAGTTGAGCTTTTCTGAAACTTTTTGTATAAAAGACCTGGGTTTGAATCCTGCCCATGGTAATTTGCTGCATGTCCTCCCCTCTCTATCCCATACCTTCCTCTTTATCTGACTCTAAAATATTTTTTTTTTCTAAATCTCAGCCCAAAACATTTTTTTAACACAGCAACTTGCTGTGTTATCGCTATGACATCCTGCGGACTGGGGCACCATGATTGATATGCCAGGCGGAGTGACTCTCCAGGCCTACACACACATAAACTTTTCATTGATACAGATATGCATTCACCCCCCCTACCCCCATCCCACGCCTTCGACGCTTCACACCCTCCAGTCTGACAAGACGGGTCCGCGTCCAGCGCTGCCACAGCTGCAGGACCGGATGGCCGCTCACATGGCTGGTTGCCTCCTCCCCCCACCCCCCTCGTGATTGATTGATGATTGATACTTGGAGCGACATGCTTTGCTTGCTCAAGCTTGTGCCCCCTCGCCTTCATACGTGTATTCGTGACACGAATACCTCTCGACGGTAGGTTATAAGAGGTCAGCCTCAACAGGAAGTAAACAAAGCTGTGTTAATTGCATAAAATGTAACACATTAATCTTTCAAAATGAACGCAAAGTTGAATACGTTCATTTTGACAGAATTAATATTATAATATAATATTACTATTATATTCAAGAATATAGATACTGTTTTGTGTGTATTGAAATACACATTATAAGTGAATGTACAGAGATTGTTTGTATGTTATATATATTGTGTTTTGTAGTACAGAGATGTTTGTATGTAATTATCACTTTTATATTCTAGTTTTATGTATAGTATATTATGATGCGTGTATTGTGATACATGTGAACTTACAGAGATGTTTTGGAGGCTTTGACCACTGGCAGCAGCCTCAGAAGACCTTCCTCTGAAGCAGAGTATTTCTTCAGTTCAAACATGTCCAGCTCCTCTTCTGATGTCAGTAAGATGAAGACCAGAGCTGACCACTGGCCAGGGGAGAGATACTTTTTGTTGAGTCTTCCTGATGTCAGGTACTGTTGGATCTCCTCCACTAGAGAATGGTCGTTCAGCTCATTCAGACAGTGTAACAGATTGATGTTTTTCTCTGGAGAGAGATTTTGATTTATCTTCTCCTTGATGTAGGACACTGTTTCCTTATTGGTCAGTGATCTACTTCCTGTCTGTCCAAGTAAACCACCTAGGAGAATCTGATTGTTCTCCAGAGAGAGGCCCAGGAGGAAGCGGAGGAACAAGTCCAGATGTCCGTTCTCACTCTGTAAGGCCTTGTCCACAGCACTCTGGTAGAGGTTGGTTTTCTTTCTAAAGAAATACCATGTGTATTGTGGTTGTCCTGAGAGCAGATTGACCCCAGTGTTGATGAAGGACTGAAAGACATGAAGTGCAGCCAGAAACTCCTGGATGCTCAGATGGACAAAGCAGAACACCTTGTCCTGGTACAGCCCACATTCCTCTTTAAAGATCTGGGTGAACACTCCTGAGTACACTGAGGCTTCTTTGATATCGATGTCACACTCTGCCAGGTCTGCCTCGTAGAAGATCAGGTTGCCTTTCTGCAGCTGGTTAAAAGCCAGTTTTCCCAGAGAAACAATGATCTCCCTGCTCTCTGAACTCCAGTGTGGATCTGTTTCAGCTCTCCCATGATACTTCCTGTCCCCCTGTATGGACTGAACCCTCAGAAAGTGGCTATACATCTGAGTCACGGTCTTCGGTGTCTCTTCTACTGTCTGGGATGTTTTGAAGCAGTCCCCCAGAACTGTAGCAGTGATCCAACAGAAGACTGGGATGTGACACATGATGTGGAGGCTTTGTGATTTCTTGACATGGGAGACGATTGTGCTAGCTAGTTTCTCCTCTGTAAATCTCTTCCTGAAGTACTTCTCCTTCTGTGGGTCGGTGAACCCCCTCACCTCTGTCACCATGTCAACACACTCAGCAGGTATCCGATTGGCTGCCGCAGGGCGTGTGGTTATCCAGATGCGGGCGGAGGGAAGCAGGTCGCCTCTGATGAGGTTTGTCAGCAGCACGTCCACCGTGGTGGACTTTGTGACATCAGTCCAGTTCGGGTTGTTCTGGAAATCCAGAGGAAGTCGACACTCATCCAGACCATCCAAGATGAAGACAACTTGGAACCGGGCGTATCTGCAGATTCCTGCTTCTTTGGTCTCAATAAAGAGGTGATGAAGAAGTTCCACCAAGCTAAACTCTTTCCCTTTCAGTAAATTCAGCTCTCTGAAAGTGAGTAGAAATGTGAAGTGTATGTCGTGGTTGGCATTGCCTTCAGCCCAGTCCAGAGTGAACTTGTGTGTTAAGACGGTTTTACCAATGCCGGCCACTCCAGTTGTCATTATTGTTCTGATTGGTTGATCGTGTTCAGGTAAGGGATTAAAGATGTCCTCACATCTGATTGGTGTTTCCTCCGTGGCTGGTTTCCTGGAAGCTGTTTCAATCAATCTGACCTCATGCTCCTTGTTGACCTCTCCACTGCCTCTCTCTGTGATGAAGAGCTCTGTGTAGAAGTCATTCAGACCTGTTCGCTGTCCTGCTTTAGGGATTCCCTCAACCACACTCCTGAACTTCTTTGTCAAATGAGACTTTATTTTATGTTGGCACTCAACAGCAGCAGATCCTAAATGAGAAAACAACAAAAGACATCAGTTAGTGGATGGTGACCATTGGAAACCGTGGAAACAGGAAATATTTCCTTTAAATTATCAACTTCATGATATTTAGTGGCTTCATTACTCTTGGTCGGAGGAGTTGGTCTTGACACGGACTGCAGATTCAAAATGTTCAGCACTATTTCATTATTCCCACAGCAATATGATTGGTATAATGATAGCAATAACGATAGTGAATCAGTGGAAAGTGACTTGCTATGCTGATAACAAGATAGTGTTGCATCTCGTCCACTGAGTTATTCTGCTTTTTGTGTGCGGTATAATGTTTAATATTCTTTAACCTGATAGACCCACAATAACCCTAAATATACCGGATCAAACCATTTAACCTGATACCCCACACTAACCCTACATATCTGTATCAAACCATTTAACCTGATACCCCACACTAACCCTACATATCTGGATCAAACCAGTTAACCTGATTCCCCTACATAACCACACCTATCTGGATCAAATAATTTAACCTGATACCCCACAATAACCCTACACATCTGGGTCAAATCATTTAACCTGATACCCTGATACCCCCACAAGAACCCTACATGTCTGGATCAAACAATTTAACCCCAAAGAGGAAAGATATCTTAAAATTGATGCATAAGTCTTGCATTATATCATTTAGTCTGAATGAACAGAACAAATAATAATCTCCTACTGCTCTTCAAAATGTGTATTTCTTCTCTGTTTTCAAGATAAGAGTCTCTTCCGCCCTTCAAAATAATTGTCTCCTCTGTTTTCAAAGTAAGAGTCTCTTACCGCCCCACAGTGTGTCGGCCAGTTCCTCCTGGTTCATCTCCATCAGGCAGAGCTTTGTGATGTCCACCACTCCCTCTATGGCGCGCCTCCTCTGCTCCTCGTTCTTACAATCCACCTCCTCCTCCTCCCTCTGACTCTCTGAGCATTGTGGGTAATCTGGGAAGAGATCCCTCCAGATCTTCTTCAGCTCCTTGTCTAGGAAAGCGTGTGCGTTCTCCTCAGCCCTCTGGAACAGAACAAACATCAAGGAGAACTTTATTCTGAACTCACTGAAGACATCAGAAGCATCTGACCTGGATTCATGTCCCGCTGGTCTGAAGAGGGAAGCCTGGAGACTATTAGCTCCGCTTTCTGATGTTCATGTAGAGCTGAAGGTGGACATTAATGGCGCATTTCCACCGCCAAAAAGTGGGCGTGACCTGCACTGAGCCGTACTCGTCTCGCAGTACTCCTCCGTTGGGGTACTGAGAGCTACACACACTGTCCGTTGATTGGTCAACAGAATCGTCGCTTCCGTGTGACAGGGGGATAATGACAAACAAACACAGTACCAGTGAGGTATTTCTGGACAATGGCGAAAGCTTAGTTTATTGAAGAAAATGTCACGCAAAAGTTTGCCGTCCTTCTTGGACATCCTACGTTGTTGCTCTTTGTTCATTGTGCTCGTTCTTCTTTTTCCTTGGATTCATTAGCAGGCTACATTGTGTCGGGCTGCTATGGGGTCACGATGCTTACGTAGCTGCCACGGCAATCGCCTGCCCTACCATAAGGGTACTGTCGGTGGAAACGCAAAACGGAATTGAGCTGGGCTATACCCTGGGCCCCCTCACTACTCCACCAAAGCCGCACCAAACCGACCCGCACCCGCCGGTGGAAAAGGGGCATTACACACCTTGATCAGCTCTGTTTGACAGTGCTGTACAGACAACTGATAACTGGTAACCTTTGACCTCTGGTGGTGTCTGTGGAGAACACATACACACACACAATCTATTGTTTTTTCCTGACTTGTTAACATCAGTATCAGTAGAGTCTGATAACAACAAAACTGTCTGTTTTCATCGTCTGTTTGAAACTCCTACCTATCCTCTCTGGAGGGGCGTCCATCTTTAAGGTCAGGAGGATGATGCATAGAGTGGTCACTCTTCATGGAGACACAGCTGGGTCTAGGGGAGTCTGCTCTCTGCTGCTGCTCTGGGCTTCAACACAACACAAAACAACACAACACACTCACACAGAATCTATTGTTTTTTCCTGACTTGTAAACATGAGTATCAGTAGAGGCTGAGAACAACCAACTGGTTTGTTTTCGTTGTCTGTTTGAAACTCCTACCTATCCTCTCTGGAGGGGCGTCCATCTTTAAGGTCAGGAGGATGATGCATAGACCAGTCACTCTTCATGGAGACACAGCTGGGTCCAGGGGAGTCTGCTCTCTGCTGCTGGACACTCCTAGAAAAACAAGAACCAGGATTTATGGACATTTGATAGAAGCTGTATCTTTATGATCTCTGATAAATCCTCACCTCTTCTCAATAGACTGGTTTCCATCTTTAAAGTAGTAAGGTGGATCCATAGAGCGGTCACTCTTCATGGAGACACAGCTGGGTACAGGGGAGTCTGCTCTCTGCTGCTGGACACTCCTAGAAAAACAAGAACCAGGATTTATGGACATTTGATAGAAGCTGTATCTTTATGATCTCTGATAAATCCTCACCTCTTCTCAATAGACTTGTTT
>OMLJ01123173.1:0-11595 GCA_900302595.1 Gadiculus argenteus | reverse complement strand
GGTTAGTTTAGCAACCAAATCCCAGTATCATTCGATACTATTACTTATATTAACAGCAGTTTATTATTTGCTGGTTTTGTGTGTCTGACTGGCCATGATTTTGCAAATAATTGCAATGAGCTCAGTTTCACGAGAGCTGGTGCTGTTCCTTTACCTATCCCTCTCAGGCGTTGGGTTTACTTGTAGAGTTGAAGTAGAGTAAAAGCAAAACACATGTCCATATAATGTATAATGTGAAAGTGGTTAGTAAGTCTTTGCAATAATACTTTGGAGTTTCAAATGGTGTGGTATTCCACTTTAAGGAGGATCTCGTTATGTGATGTTAACCCGTAGAGCCATGCAATGTATTATTTGTATTTGATGCCTTTTTTTTATATATATATATATATTTGGGAGAGTCGGTTGCGTTGAACTATTCACTACTTGCTTTTTGCCAAAGGTTCTCCTTTTTTAATGAAGATTTGAACATAGTCCCGAATGACGACGACCGCGGCCTTTCCGACTAACGTAGACATGTCCCTGTTCTTAACACTAATATGCATCCAAGAGGCAGTGGGCTGTGACGTACGCGTTCTGCATCATGCACTTTGCGCAGCTCAACACGGGGGGGGTCATTCAAAGGCAGTGAGTGGAGGTTGGTTCAGTGTTCAAAGGAGAGAGTCCAGGTGAACACACACATGCACTACATGCTTTAGGTGGAACTGTAATCCGACGTGGAAATTGAGCTTTTCTATGCCTTAGCCAACAGACCTTAAACTACCACAATGTAAAGGTGTTACCTGGTGTGTCTCTTTGAGTGTTTCCCCTCTGACCTGCCAACCAGCCAAAGTCCCTCTCCCTTTGGTGCAGTGCTGTTCCTCCAACACAAAGGCTCTGCATGTGAATGTGGGGCTGCCCGATGGATCCAATGATCGTCAACTACTTTCATTTATGTATTAAGTTACTAAACTCAATCAAATAACAGAAAATATGCATGGAAATATGCATATTGGCCCACGGCATTAGCCATATTTATTTTTTAACAGCTGCAGAGAAAAGTCCATAAACTAGGCAGCTTCCTTGTGTTTAAGTTCCTTTTAAATCCCTTATCCACAATAATAATAAGTACACTTGACTATACAATGTTTGTACATTTATTTTTTGTTATACAATATCCCAGTTTGCCAAACGTCCCACAACATTAACCAGTGAGGAGAACACTTGCATTCAGAGTTACTCATCCCTGTTTATAGATGGAGAATCACCCATTAGAACTTTCCTCAGTTAAACGGGCTTATTCTTGGACAGATTTGTTCTTTAAGGTGATGTTGGGACACAGACACTGTTATCACCTACCAAAGCACCATCGTTGTGTCAACAGGTAGAACGTGAAGGAACATGCAGGGTGCTTTTGCTTGATATTGAAGTTGGCCAAACCTTGTGTATTTAATTGGAAACTACACTCTAGTCGTAAGTTTTGTAGGTCAAAAAACGTGATTTTGGTACTATGATGTGGAAGACAAAAAGTAAGTTCGGATGACACTTGAAAAAATTACAAAATGGTATGCTCTAAATCTAATTTGAACCATGTACTTCTGAAAGTTTTTTAACCCCAAACATGACCGCTTTCTAGTGTGCTAGTACGGGAAAGAGCACAAACTAATTTAGGGTGTAGTTTCTGTAAAATATCTATGCAAGGTTTTCCTCTGAATCCAGGCCAGTGTAAATAAATGATGTCTGGTGAGTGGCTGCAGACCCCTCTGGGTCAGGCCGTGGTACATTGTCAGTACTCAACTGTCACTCCTCACTTTGCTACTCCCCCTGTTTTGGTTGTATGATCTATTAAAACAGAAATTAATGTGCGTGTCATTGTAGTCATTCAACAAATCTAAGGATTAATTAGCATGTTTTGATGAGTTAAAAGGGAGTAGGCTTTATGCAGGATTTACTAGGTGCGGATAGTGTTTGTGTGTGTGTGAGTGAGAGTGATTACACACTGTTGTACACAAGTGTTCTTCACTACTTCACTTCACTCCTTTATTATTTGGATAACCGTTCTGCTGTTGGTGTCATGGTGAATAACACGCTACAGCTACACCATAACACAAGAAAACTTTTTGGTGAAAAGACTTAATGCGTCCTCTGACGTCTCTGGTATTTCCACAACGAGACTCATAGTGGTGTGGGGTTGTCTTGGCCATGAAGGAGAAGGAATTGGGGCAAAGGAACTTTGGGTTTGACTCCTAGGTGAGTCAATCTATGAAAAAAAGGGCTTAACCCCAAACAAATGATACAAAAGGTTTTTCAATGGATTCTAGTAGTATTTGGTGTGCAGAAAAGTATACCAAAATATACCTCCCAGAAAGCCCTTATTTCCAAGATGGCGGCTGAAATGGCGACAGGAAGCTTGAAATGGCTATATCTCAAATTGAGAAAATGTTGCAAAGGAATTTTCAACTGATTCCGGTACCTCTGAACATACTAAAAATCTAGGAAAATACACCTTCCGGAAAGGCTTCATTTTCAAGATGGTGTCCAAAATGGTGGCCGGCCAAGCTTAAAATGGCTATATATCTCAATAGAAAAAGATTATTCGAATGATTTTTCACTTGATTCTGGTACCTGCAAATATGCTTATGAACATACTAACAATCTAGGAAAATATACCTCCCAAATCTAGGTAAATATAACTGCTAGAAAGGCATAATTTTCAAAATGCCTGTAAGCTTACATTGGTTAAATGGTTAAAATTGGTTACTATTCAAACTAGAAAGGTGGTGTTGGTGTTGAACAACATAAATGCCACTCTTATTGTGGTCTTTATTCATCATCTTCGGGCTCCTCTGGAAGAAACTAGTTATGTGGATTGTCACATTCCTTAAGTTGACATGGTCCACAGATAGTAGTATAAGGTAGTCCGTATTTTCTGCAAGAGCAGTGGAGTGTCTTGCAGGCAGTGGTACAGTTACAATGAATGACCTTCAAGAGACTGTCTGGAGCAACATTCATTGTTGACATGAGTGGGACAAATCTATTGTCCTGCAGGCTCCACCCCCAGTTCAGGGCACCCATCTTCTGCACCCATCCAGACCTGGTAGTATGCTCTACGACAGTGAAATTTGGGCGCAGATTCAGTTGGTGGCAGACGTTCAGGCGTTACAGTTGATGAAGCTGAGCCCGTATGGCCCCCCCATTCCTATTTTCGACGGTCCGCTCATTTGAGCAGGAATATACTGAACACCAGCCTGGCGTCCTTGTTTTCTTCTGTAGACGCTACTAGTTCTTGCTGCTCTCCGGCTCCCGATCACCACTCCAAGATGGCGACCGAATTTCTCGCGTCACAGCAGCAAATGCTCTGATAAGATGAATTTCTCACGTCACAGCAGCAAAAGTCTTACTGATAAGATGTCTATGAGCTCAGCTCCCACTGGCTCCCACCTAATTCGAACCCTGCATGACCCCGCTAATGCTTTCGCAGAAGTTGCATGACCCCCCCATCATCACATGATCACGTTCCGCAACGATTTATTTCTATTCTATTCTATTCGATATTCTATATAGATATATAATATTATATATATTATTACTATATTATATATAATATAATACTACTATATATAATATTATAGATATAGAATATTACTTTATTCTATATTCTATTCTATATATTATATTCTATTCTATTCTTATTTCTATTCTATCCCCAGAACATCTGCATTCTGACCATTAATACAAACAGGGAGGCTGCCTGGCAAAAAAAACCCAGCCGATCTATTTAATGAATAAGCGATTAAGCGTAACATACTTTATGTGAATATTGATTATTATTGGTATTCGGGCAGATAGTCTGGAGGTAACCCGTCGGACTTGCACCCTGTTGTCCGGGGTTCAATCCCACTCAGTTAGTAGTACGACAACTTTTCATGCTGTTTTCCATTTCATTGAATATTCTAAATGGACTGACCATAGTATTGATCTAAACAGAAGTGGTCTCGCCTGAATGAATGTATGTGGCTGACAGTTTCCCATGCAGCGGTGTCTTTGTCATTGTGACAAAGACTTCACTTTCGGTAACATTGATATTAACATTTACAAAAAAATAGATCTATTTTCAATAAATCTATGACAGATACAAAGAATAAACAACAAAGAATATTATGACCCCCCCCACCCCCTCATTTTCCTCTGGTGGCCCAACCCATAAATAACAAACGGTCCCTAATTAGAATCAGTGATTATGATTGAGTGGCACCTTGTTTCCAACCAATCAGTGACAGAGAAGAATGAGATTGGATATCACAACATTTAAAAAGAACCTTCCGCAGCTGAGTTGATATCGTTCTGTATTAAGACGTAGATGAAAGGAGAAGTTTGAGTGGAATTGTAGTGGTTGTGCTGGTGTCACGGTTTTACTGTGTTATCTGTCTACTGCCATGGCTTTTCTAACAAGGTAATGTTTTATTTTATTTTTTTATTTTAGTATTATGAAAAAATGCACTCACTTGCCATGGACATGTGCAAATATATCTAATTTTATAAACAAATAACTTGAACAGAGGATTTATGGACGTCAGAGCAGAGATTGTAACAGGGTGGATGCATTTAAAATGCTTTTATTTCTCCTAGGGTACTGCAATTGTCTGTCCTACTTGTTGGCTGTCAAGTAATTGGTGAGTTTAAATCCTAAAATAATATAAACACATAAAACCATGTGCTAACACATGTGCTTAACAGCTTACAGGAATGGGTTGACTGAGAAGCATGGATATCAACAAGGTCTCCTCCAAACCCCCATATACCAGTCCTATGAAGAGCAGACCAGCTCCACTCCACAGCAGAAACCATGGATGCCCAACCAGAAGCGTACCCTCATGACAGCGCGGACACAAAAGAGCTCATTGCCCAACCACCACCAGCAGCCTCGAGGCTTCCAGCAGCAGCAGCCTCGAGGCTTCCAGCAGCAGCAGCCTCGAGGCTTCCAGCAGCAGCAGCCTCGAGGCTTCCGCCGCCAGCAGCAGCCTCGTAGCTACCAGCAGCAGCAGCCTCGTAGCCATCTCTTGACGAAGCTTCTATACCCGCAGCAAGCTCAAAAACATCCTATCCTTGTGCCCACGCTTTGTACCTTGATTGACAATATCGCTAGCTGGCTGAAAGGTCCCAACTGTGTCTTAAAAGAAAAGCCACTACTCAAGGGTGAGGTGCAAAGGCAACCTCATTTGCACCCAGATCTGCTGGCAATCCTGCAAGCTAGCCCAAGCTGGCTGCAATCCTTGGGCTCCATTCCTGAGGAGAAGGCACAGAGTAATGTTCCCTCTGAGCATGAAGAATCGGAGAAAACCATCTTCATGCAGCAGGAGCAGCCACAGGAGCAACAGCAGATGCAGCAGCCTATGCAGCAGCAGTCTATGCAGATGCTGCAGCTGCAGCAGCAGTCTATGCAGCAGCAGCAGCAGCAGCAGCAACAGCAGCCTCAACAGCAAGGACCTATCTACATGGCCCAGCAGAAACCTCAATGGCGGTATCAACGTAAAGGTTCTTAACACTGTATGGATTTTCAAGTTGCTCAATGAAAATCCTTAAAATCCTGCAATGTTTGAAAAGATGTCTATGACTTGTTCAATCACTGACCACCTTTAATTGGCCTTGGGGTGATTATTGGAGGGTCAGTTCATCTGCCTACAGAAAAAAATAAAATGGTTCATTTTAAACGGTTCTGCTTTTATTGGCCTGTATGCATTTTGACTGCATTTTCTAGCTCTAGTGGTGGTAGCGTTTAGTGCTACAGCGTTTTCCCCTGAAATATTTTGGGGAAACGCCTCACTTTTATGAAGGTATTGGTGTATCCTATTGCCAACGTTATAACCTTGACCACACGTTTCTGCTGGTGGTCAAAAGTATGGCGGTTGGAAATGGCAACTGTCCAGGGAATAACTAATCCATCCATGACTTGCAATCTCTTAAATCTGGTCTTTGCCAACCAATGGTGGGGAAATCCCACTGGGACTCATCACAACTAACATTTGCTAAGTGGAAACTACATGGTTACTAGAAACGGCTGTGGCTTAATGTTGGTTGCTTCAAAGAGCAGCCGTGTCAATGTTCTCTGGTTTGTCCTCTTGGTAGGAGAGGCTTCTAGTGTGCAAAAGGTTATTGTGGCACTTCAAATAGGAATATCATTTAGCCTGAGATCACAAAGGGACCTGTGTCCACTTGTCTTAACTCCCAGGAATCCTGAGCACTTAGTTTATAAAGAAGTCACAATGACACTAGGAAATTGTCAAATGAGATAAGCCAGCTTGCCATGACACTATGGTAGGCTTTCTAATATCACAAACTATTTTGGTTAATATCTCACGTCTATCTATTTGGCAAAGGGAGATTGTTTGGGGTAGATGGCAGAGGGTATACTACAAGTATAGAGGGTAATACAAGTTATTTTAGTGAACTACATTAGTTATATCTTTAAATCAATGTGTCATGGAAATAGCCATCCTGCTGTCTTCCCTTGAGTGACACTATATACCCTAGGACGTTTACCTGATGTTTTTTCTTTATAGGTTTTATAGCCATACATTGTAAATATAAAAAGGGCTATCTGGGTGGATTTGACAGAATTTAAGCTATTAGTTTCTACCCATTGCTTGAACATGTTTTGCAAAACTTCGCTCATTGTATCAAAACTCTACACACAAGCAAATAAGACATAACACTGGAAAATAAACCATTCACATCTATGTAAAATTGAAACTGCTATCAAAACCTAACAATCCTTTGTCAAAATGTCACTGATGACAAAATGATACACACTTGCATCATATGAATACACTTAGATCAGCAGCAACACACTAGTCTACTTTATATAAAACACTGCCAGGCGCGTCATTAGACCTGGGCATTCGAGGCTGTAGCCCCGGATCTTTTGGCAACAGCCCCGGATATCTGTGCCATCAAATAAAAAAAATAAAAACATAATGATGAATCTTGATAAACAATTATGATCTTTGGTAAGATGGATATGAGACCCGCAGTGAATTCAACCCGGGCACACACACACACACACACACACACACACACACACACACACACACAACTTCTGGGCTACAGTCCCGAATATTTTCAATGGCTAGCGACGCTCCTGAACACTGCAGTCTTTTATTTACTGTTTTTATTCAGTTCCACAGAAGGCATTTTCACAACAACCAAACAATCAAATACTCAATACTGTACATTGCAGTACTGTACTTAACAATACCGTAAATTCAGTTAAAGTAAAAAAAATACAAAAAATACACTATACTGTAAACACAGAAAAACATGGCAACTGTGAAACGGCTTAGATTAGGACTCTCTGCCCAGCTTATAGTCAGGCCATGGTTTATGACATGGTCCACCAAAGTTTCTCTTATGTCATTGGAAACAATGGTCCGCGCATGGCCTCTTCGACCACGTCCTCCTCCTCTTCCTCTTCCTCTTCCTCTACCTCTGCCTCTTGCTCTCTCTGCATCCAGGCTTGAACAGTTCTCAAAATGGCTTAACTGAGGCCTTTTGTATTTAAGTGTGTATCTTAGTGTTAGTGTCTTAGTGTTTTCAATTACCCGATGTGTTTTGTATTTTGAATAGATGTCTTTCCAATGGTACCCTGAGATTTCATTTTTTAAGTGTCTTATGTATGTAAGTGTGTAGTGTGCAGGAGCAAGTGTGTTGCAGAATTGCAACTAAAGTGCAAAGCAGCACTTTTGTTTAAGGAATGGGTGTTTAATGTGTTTAAGGTATAGTAACAAAAACTTCAAGTTGTGTCACTTTGGTCTAAGCATGGGTCTATAGTGTTCAAGCAATGGGCAAAAACTCTCGAAAGTATTTCTCTTTGAAACATGTTTCAAAAAACATTAAAATAATTGTACAGTTGATACACTTGTAATTTTTTCACCTTTTCCAACCAATTAGGAACGCTGATTATGATTGAGCTGCACCTTGTTTCAAACTGATCATTGGCAGAAGAATCTGATTGGATGTAATGCACTTCAAAGTAGCATTCAACAGCAAAGCTGATTGCCTTGATTGCCATTTTCATGGAATTGCTGTTGCTGTTTCAGGGTCACAGGTTTACAGTAGTGTCTGCCGAGGGCCTTGGCTGCCAACATGGATCTTCTAATATGGTACTTTCTGTTTTTAACTTCAGCTGTCAATATAGCTATCATTGTGGACATATATAAAAATGTAATTGTCTTCTAGGGTACTGCAATTGACTCTTCTATTTGTTGAGGAATTCCAAGTAAATGGTGAGTTGAGGCTTAACCTATGGAATAAACAAATGAATCACTGCATGTGCTAACACCTGTGCTTAACAGCTTACAGGAATGGGTTGACTGAGAAGCGTGGATATCAACAAGGTCTCCTCCAAACCCCCATATACCAGTCCTATGAAGAGCAGACCGGCTCCACTCCCCAGCAGAAACCATGGATGCCCAACCAGAAGCGTACCCTCATGACAGCGCAGACACAAAAGAGCTCATTGCCCAACCAGCAGCAGCAGCCTCGTGGCTACCACCACCAGCAGCAGCAGCCTCGTGGCTACCACCAGCAGCAGCCTCGTGGCTACCACCAGCAACAGCCTCGTGGCTTGCAGCAGCCTCGTGGCTACCACCACCAGCAGCAGCAGCCTCGTGGCTACCACCAGCAGCCTCGTGGCTACCAGCAGCAGCAGCCTCGTAGCTTGCAGCAGCAGCAGCAGCCTCGTAGCCATCTCTTGAAGCTTCTATACCCGCAGCAAGCTCAAAAACATCCTAGAATTATGCCCACGCTTTGTACCTTGATTGGAAATATCGCTAGCTGGCTGCAAGGTCCCAGCTGTGTAAAAGAAGAGCCACTACTCAAGGGTGAGGTGCAAAGGCAACCTCACCTGCACCCAGATCTGCTGGCAATTCTGCAAGCTAGCCCAAACTGGCTGCAATCCTTGGGCTCCATTCCTGAGCAGAAGGCACAGAGTAACGTTCCCCCTGAGCATGAAGAACTGGAGAAAACGATCTTCATGCAGCAGGAGCAGGAGCAACAGCAGATGCAGCAGCAGTCTATGCAGCAGCTGCAGCAGCAGTCGCCTATGCAGCAGCAGCAGCAGTCGCCTATGCAGCAGTTGCAGCAGCAGCAGTCGCCTATGCTGCAGCAGCAGTCGCCTATGCAGCAGCAGTCTATGCAGCAGCCTCAACAGCAAGGACCTATCTACATGGCCCAGCAGAAACCTCAATGGCGGTATCAACGTAAAGGTTCTTAACAGATGTTGTATAATGTGTGGATTTTCGAGTTGCTCATTGAAACCCTGTTAAAATCCTGCAATGTTTGAAAAGATGTCCATAACTATGACTTGTTCAGTCACAGACCACCTTTAATTGGCCTTGGAGTGGTTACTGGAGGGCCAGTTCATCCGCCTACAGAAAAAAAATAAAATGGTTCATTTTAAATGGTTCTGCATTTATTGGCCTGTATGCATTTTGACTACTGCATTTTCTAGCTCTAGTGGTGGTAGTGTTTAGTGCTAAAGCGTTTTCCCATGAAATATTTTGGGGAAACTCCTCACTTTTATGAAGGTATTAGTGTATCCTATTGCCAACGTTATAACCTTGACCACACGTTTCTGCTGGTGGTCAAAAGTATGGTGGTTGGAAATGGCAACTGTCCAGGGAATAACTAATCCATCCATGACTTGCAATCTCTTAACTCTGGTCTTTGCCAACCAATGGTGGGGAAATCCCACTGGGACTCATCACAACTAACATTTGCTAAGTGGAAACTACTTGGTTACTAGAAACGGCTGTGGCTAAACGTTGGTTGCTTCAAAGAGCAGCCGTGTCAATGTTCTCTGGTTTCTCCTCTTGCTAGGAGAGGCTACTAGTGTGCAAAAGGTTATTGTGGCCCTTCAAATAGGAACATCATTTGGCCTGAGATCACAAAGGGACCTGTGTCCACTTGTCTTAACTCCCAGGAATCCTGAGCACTTAGTTTATAAAGAAGTCACAATAACACTAGGAAATTGTCAAATGTGATAAGCCAGCTTGCCATGACACTATGGTAGGCTTTCTAATATCTCAAACTAGTTTGGTTACTCATGTCTATCAAATTTGGTAAAGGGAGATTGTTTTGGGTAGATGACAGAGGGTATACTATTTTTATTGAACTACATTAGATATCTTTAAATCAATGTGTCATGAAAATGGCCATTATCCTGCTGTCTTCCCTTGAGTGACACTATATACCCAAGGACGTTTACCTGATAATGGTTTTTCTTTGTAGGTTTTATATCCTTACATTGTAAATATAAAAGGGGATATTTGGGTGGATTTGACAGAATTTAAGCAATTAGTTTTTACCCATTGCTTGAACACATTTTGCAAAACTTAGCTCGTATCAAAACGTAGAGTTTTGATACAATGAGCATGCACAATGACACATACATAAGACAACACTGGGAAATAAACCATTCACATCTATGTAAAATTGAAACTGCTATCAAAACCTAACAATCCTTTGTCAAAATGTCACTGATGACAAAATGATACACTTGCATCATATGAATACACTTTTAGATCAGCAGCAACACACTATCTACTTTATATAAAACACTGCAGTCTTTTATTTACTGTTTTTATTCAGTTCCACAGAAGGCATTTTCACAACCAAAAAATCAAATACTCAATGTACATTGCAGTACTGTAATTTACAATACCGTAAATTCAGTTAAAGTAAAAAAAATAAAAAAAATACACTATACTGTAAACACAGAAAAACATGGCAACTGTGAAACAGTTTAGATTAGGACTCTCTGCCCAGCTTATAGTCAGGCCTGCTTGATTTCTCACGAGAGCGCGCGGCCAGAGATGTTGGGCGCTGCGGCATATTAAATATCATATTAAATATAGCCTATTCATTTGTCAGTGAGAAATACAATGCGGGAGAAATGCAATGTATGGCGGGAGAGCGTGACAACAGACCGAAATGAGTGACTGTCACGCTCAATGCGTGACACTTGAGAGCCCTGTCACTCGCTCTGATCAGAGTTCTGCAAAGTTACTCAAAACGAGTCAATTTAAAGAATTTCCCCCCGGGGATCAATAAAGTATTCTGAATCTGAATCAATATTGACTATTGGATGAGATCTCTGTGCCCTGTAGCAGGAACCTCGCTGAACACACCCAGGCGCTCTCAAAAAGTACGCCTGGTCGGTACGCTACTGTCCCCCTACCCGCCGGTAGGTAGCGCTACTGTCCCCCTACCCGCCGGTAGGTAGCGCTACTGTCCCCCTACCCGCCGGTAGGTGGCGCTACTGTCCCCCTACCCGCCGGTAGATGGCGCCACTGTCCCCCTACCCGCCGGTAGGAGGCGCTACTGTCTTCTTATTGAGCGACAGAAGAAGAGTTACAAGGAGAAACTCCAGAAGAGAATCGCAGAAGAAACTCTTCATCTCCAGTCAGAGAATCTGAGGTCTGTTATAATGAATGACATTTATCATCCATTAAGTACTCACTCTGTTTAACTTTAAATCTTGAATACATATATATCTTGAATATATATATATATATATTTTTTTAATATATATCTATATATATATAGATATGGAAATATCTA
>OMLJ01123172.1:5896-23698 GCA_900302595.1 Gadiculus argenteus | reverse complement strand
TGTGTCTGTGTCTGTGTGTGTGTGTGTGAGAGAGTCTGTTTGTGCGAGTGTGTGTGTGTGTGTGTGTGTGTGTGAGTGTGTGTGTGTGTGAGTGTGTGTGTGTGTGTGTGTGTGTGTGTGTGTGTGTGTGTGTGGGTGTGTGTGTGTGTGTGTGTGTGTGTGTGTGTGTGTGTGTGTGCATGTGTGTGTGAGTGCATGGGCTTGTGCACCCCGCAGCCCTAACCCATTTCTTTGGCAACCCATCTGAGCTGTGGAAAAAACTTTTTTGATGGAAATTAGAACTTCACATCTCCTACTAAATCTATATTTGATACTTAATCCATACCCAGTGCTAAATCCCTATCTGATCTTAAATGTGTGTAAATCAGGCTGGCCGTACACATGAGCAGCAAATATAAAGTAGAGAAGAAGCACAGTGTTTCTAATCTCCCACCACACATGCCTAACTGAGAAATATGCGAAGGTCATTTTAACAAACAGAGATTATAGGTGGTGTAAGGTGTAATCAATCATGGGCTGATTGGATTCACTCTCGATTAGATTTTTCTCGTGATAACACACATTGTTTGCTTAGTTTTATTCGTTCGTGGGACAGAGCGAAAAAAAGCAGAGCGATAGGTATTTTTGGTGAGTTGAATCTAATTCAACTCAACTCACCAAAAATTCATTTGCGTAGTTTTATTCGTTCGTGGGACAGAGCGAAATAAAGCAGAGCGATAGGTATTTTTGGTGAGTTGAATCTAATTCATTTCTGTCATTGTGACCTTTCCATTAACTAAACGAACACAAGGAATCCTGTTGAAACATTGCAGCGCCCGTCCGAGCCGTCGCCTTCGAGTCTCTTGGGTAACCTTTTGGAGATTCTCAGCAGAGGTTGTTTGTACCTCTGAACATCTGGCACGGGCAACACTCCAGCATCCTGCGGAGGGACCGAACTCTGTCCATGAAACGCCACGGTGGAAAACCCATCGCCGAGGACAATTTGCCTGAGGTGTGCGGCCAGAATGAAAGCCTCTTGAAAGAAGAGGAGACACCTGGCCATGCGCCGCAATTGTATGACCCTCCTCCGGTTGGTCACGGGCGCCAGAGTGTGGAGAACCGGAACAGGTGTGCTTGTGTTTATTTATTTATTTTCTCTTCACTTGCAGACATTGCACATTTGGCCGCGGGGTGCTTAGGGTTGGACACGCAAGGTGTTAGCGTGGAGGCTTAGCGTGGGGCGATCCGGCCTGGGCCGGCGGTTGTTAGTTAGATTAACATCCAGAAGCCAGAGGAGCAGAGCGCAGTGGCAGCGCAGCGGGCCAGTAAACTGGATTGGGAAGCCTCTGCCTCCGCGGCCGGGGGGGCCGGCTCTCAGAGAGCAGATCAGAGAAGGCTTTGTAGACTTTCAGCAGGGGATCATTTCCTGCACACAGGATCTGTACCTGTGGTGTGTGGGTGTTTGTGGGTGTTTGTGGGCGCGCACGTGTGTGTGTGTGTGTGTGTGTGAATGATATGTATGCTTTTGACCGAGTAAAGGGATACATTTGTGAGTGTGTGTATGCTTGTGTGTGTGTATGGCAGGGATATTTAGGATGTGGACAGAAGAAACAAAATTGTGTCTCTGTATGTGTGCGCGTGTGCACTTCGATGTAGCCCTGTGTTATAAAGTGGGAACGTGTCTCTGTGTGTGTGTGTACTGAACATCATCCCACAATACCGCAAAGCCCACTCTCTGCACGAGAAGTAATTAATCATTTTGCCCTGCAATTTAGTTCTGAAGTCACCGCCGTGGCGTCACATTAGTCAAAGAGGGGCTTGCCTAATAGCAGATCACTGCACCTTGACCACCGGCCCTCACTGACCCCCCAGAGTCAAGCAAGAGTTGACCAATGATCCGCCCGTGTATCACAGCCTGTGCCAGAGTGATGAATGCACCACCAGCTGCGTGTTTCTGCTGCTGCTGGACAAAGGCTATTTGCCAGGTCTCATCCGCGGGATTCCCATTAGCGGGAGACTAGAACAAAGGAAAGCTTTCTCTGTCAGAGTACAGGCTAGGGTTCTTGCTGCCATACTGCTGCAAGGATGCCGCGATGTCATGGAAACCAACTGGGGGTCTTTTTCTTAAAAGGAGCCTGCGACGATGATACATCTCTGACCTTTCAGAGTTTATCAAAGAAGAATGGCTGAAGGCCGTGTGACACACAGGCCTAAACGAGGACAAATAGTGAAAGCTGACACACAGCCGGATAATTTATAAAACTTTGAGTGTTTTTTTTGGTGAAAATGCCCAACTGGGATACAAAAGACCTTGCGTGGCCACAAAGTGTCACAAAGTATAGTTTGTGATGGGTGCAACTCTCCCTTTTAACCTCTAGAGTCAGTGTCACAAGCACAAAAGGGATTGTATGCTTGTTTAACTGCATTCCTGACTACTGGCAGCGTAAATATCGTCTAAAGCGTAGTTTATACTTCTCCGACTCCGTCATGCGTAATCCGACCCTGTCACTACGCAGACCCCTCGAGCCTTCATACTTCTGCGTCGGGATGTCGGAGACGCAACGCGAGTCACCGCCTGGGTTGCCAGATTGGGCCATATTTCCCGCCCAATCTGGCAACCCTAGCGGCAGCGTGCTGCTGAAATATGGCCCAATCTGGCAACCCTAGCTGCAGCGCGCTCGATCGAGCGATCTTATATGTTGACTACTAACCATGTAAATAGTGTTGGAAATTAACTTCCAAAGCTTTTCAGATCTTATTTGCTGTTTTATTAGTCCTTAATGTGCTTAATGTAGAAAGTAAATAAGGTACGAAGTCAAACCGGGAAAAGTTATTCCGGAAATGATGTTTTTAGAGGACCAATCACAGCCTTTGCGTCTGCGTAGCCCCTCGACGCAGTGACGGACAGTTAAAAAAAAATATGTGCAGTCGGAGACGACGCAGAGGCTCTCGCTACGGAGACAGCTGTCCGTAGCCTACGTACAGCACTTTACGCAGGAGTATAAATCAGGCTTAATGTGTAATGTCTTTGAGTTAATGTATCCGACTGTACATTTTCCTTTCATTTCATGCATGGCCCTTCCTCTCCACAGTGTGGGTCGGTTGGTGTGCATGGCGTGTTGGTAATGCTTTTGACCACACACTGCTCGACACAACGGCTCCATTGCTGGATACACAAGTCTGCTGCATATCGCATTAAATAAGAAACGGCCCATGTCATTGCTCTCCGCTCGCCGCAGAGTCTGCCGTCCTTGACGATTTTCGTGTATTTTGTGACAGAAGATAACATATTTTATTTTCGCCATGGCTCGTCTTGACCTGCCTGCGTTCAACAACCTTCTTTTGCTTATCCACTCCGCGCACACGGGGCTCAGCAGATAGACATCTGGCTCGCAGGTTGCCAGCTTGCTCTGCATACACAAAAATGAATTATATGACACAGAACGAACGAGCCGGCGTGGCGCTCACTGCCCCCCCCCCTCTATCAACAATGCTGATTTAATTACAGGGATTATTTTTCATTCATATGAATTCACTTTATTGATGTGTTTTCTTTATGCCTTCATTTTTATGTGTGCACCAGTCAACAAGCAACCTAGTGTCAATGTCTTATGCCGCATTTCCACCAGAGGGTGCGGGTCGGTTTAGTCTGCAAAGGTGCGGTACAGGTCGCGTTTCCACGGCCAAAAAGTGGGCGTGACCCGGACTGAGCCGCACTGCGCCGTACTCCTCCGTTGGGGTACTGAGACGACCGAAAGGGTGCCGGCAAGTTTGAGCTGCACATGCCACGTCCATTGATTGGTTGACAGAATCACTTCCGTGCGACAGGGGGATAATAACAAACAAACACAGTACCCGCGGGGTGTTTCTGGACAACGGCGAAAGCTCGGTTTATTGAAGAAAATGTTGCGCAAAAGTATGCCGTCCTTCTTGGACATCCTACGTTGTTGCTCTTTGTTCATTGTGCTCATTCTTCTTTTTCATTGGATTTATTAGCGGGCTATACTGTGTCGGGCTGCTATGAGATCACGATGCTTACATAGCTGCAGTGGCTATCTCCGTCTGGTTTAAACCCCGCCCACCATTAAGGGTACTGTCGGCGGTGGAACCGCAAGCCGTAACTGAGCTGGGCTATACCGCACCCTCACTACTAAACCTCACTCACCCACCCACTAAAGCCGCACCGAACCGACCCACACCCGCCGGTGGAAAAGGGGCATTAATGGTATCAAATATTAGTAGTTAGGGTTAGGGTTAGGGTTAGGGTTAGGGTTAGGGTTAGGGTTAGGGTTAGGGTTAGGGTTAGTTATCTGCAAAGAATTCTAGAGAGAGATATCTGATCTGTGAAGGACGTTAACTAATATATTGTAATGATAGGATCAAGGGAATATAAAGGACGGAATTCCATATGATTCAAGGTGTAAAAACGTATTATAAAAGCTATAAAATTTAAGAAATCATATGAAAAAAAACAATTCCAATCAAAGGAAAAGAACCCACATGTAAATCTGACAGCATTCTTTTGTTAGCTTTCTCCATCCTTACACCACTTTGATCTCGACGTTCTAAATCCTGATGGCCTGCCATTGTACAATCCCCCAGGAACACACAGCACTGGCCCAAAGCAAAACTACCACCAGAGAGCAGAAACACCCCTCATCCCACTGCAAACCTCACGCACACAGCACATCATCCTGTGTGCCTGAATGAAAAAATTAACCTTAAGCAAGGACCAGGTGGGAGGGTGCGGGTGAGGCCAATACCACTGGGGCCCGGTGCCCTGTAAACAGCGCTGTTAAAGACTCTAAGTGGCACCCCTTCCTCCAACCGTAGGCTGGAGCCAGTTAAACTCTCACTCCTCTATTAAATAATTCACTGGAGCCACAGGCTACTTCATCAGTCAGCCATCCCATGCTCCGTGCACCAGGCTGTGTTGATATAAACCTGGCTGCTGTCTACATCCAGCCCTTCATCACGCCAGCCCGACTCAGACAGGCTTTTGTTTTCTCACAGGGTTTTTCGAATCATGGGAATTATTTTTGTTCGCTTCACAAAATACAACTGAAAAAAGGAAAACAGTCTTTCAGAATTGCAGATATTGCCGGAAGTCCCATTTCAATAGTTTTTAGGGTTTTGTTGACGCACAGGGTTTTTGAATAGTAGCAATACCCTTGTGGTTCATGCGTAAGGTCAGGTAACTTAATAGTGAGAGAGCATAGGTCATCATAACCTAAGTGCTCTACCTCCTAACGATAACAACTGTTTAGACACTTTTATAAACATGAATAGTACAGGTTGTGATGTTTTTCCTTTTAGAGCGCTCGGTGACCCAAAATGGTGCCAGTGTGATTAATCTTTGGTTGAATAGCACTAGTCATGTCCTCAATACTTTGCACAATGTTCAAACAGTCTATTTGCTTTGTGATAATTTAAGGTAGGCCTGCCTCATACTATGGTTGCCGGGTGTCTTGGGAACACGTTTAGGCTGCTCTAAAGCTCCGAGTCGAACGAAGCCGTCGACGTCCACGCAGACATCCTTCATGAGATTGTGGTTTAGTTTTTGCATTATTAAAATAACTCATTAAAGTAACAATGTGATTCTGCATCTGTTCCCTTTTACCGGCATATGGGCTGCAATCATCTATCAGAGGACAAGAGAAGAAAAGATAACAATAGAAGATAAGTATGCACATCTCCTAGATAGGCCTCCACACACTACTCCACGTCTTCACTAGCCCTGACCTCCCCTGAGGAAAGAGGAAAGACAATGCAGAGAAAGATGAAAAAAGGACTTGACACTAAGCCCTAACCCCTGATCATAATTATTTGCAATTACTTTAATGTTCTAATTGCAGTGCGAACGTCAACCCACTCTGATGGCTCTGACAGCTTCTCTCTCTCTCACTGAACATGTGTGGGTGGTTTGCATTGTTCGCGGCCGAGAGTTAGCGACTCAGCTACTCATGTATTTTGGTCCACCGTCACATATGACAGCACGCTGAGCTCTGGCCTTCCCCCTTTTTTGTTTTTAATAGCGGGGTTGTCGTCTCCGGCCACTGTCACCGTTCATTAACCATGTTGTTGTTATGTGCTCTCTGCTCAACCGTTGGTTCCTGTCTGATGTTTTGATATTATTGGTGTTGCCCTTTTCGTTCTTGTATTTCCACCGCCTGGGAAAACATAGCTTTACCGAGGATCACAGAGGATCATGTATACACATGCATATATATATATATAGTCATTGCTGTTTGGGTACATATTAGTTCATATAACTGACCAACCTTTTAGATTATTTATAAAATTAAAAGCTGATGGATAACATACATAGATGTTTTTTTCTAATATAGGATCATAGTGAAGTCCGGAAGACGTTGAGGTCATGTTTCCAAATTTCATGTATGGAGAATGTAAATCCCAGATCAAATGACGTCAATGGTCAAACCGTTACCTTCATTTACCCCAGAATGCAGTTGATCAGTATCAGATGGCGAGAACACCCATATAAGGGCAGAACTCTCCTATATTACAAAACAGACAAATGGGACAGTTCCCCATTAAACATCTCATGGTTTCGGAGGCATTAGGATAAGTTGTTGAAATGCATTGTGTGGAATTCCATCGTCTCTTTCCACAAAAAACAATTATGTTAGCAGCGTTTCCCTCAGGGCCATAGGGTTGTCCATTTTAAATCGCAGTGTGGGGTGGTGTTTCTGTGCGCCTCCCCCCATCATTCTGCTGGGTGTCCCGCCTGCGTGTCGTATTTTCTTCCTGCCACCTCCGGAATGAGGCAGGCTATGGCGCCTACTGTATGAGGGAAGTCTGATTCCTGCTGCTCAGCCAAACTCATCCATTTTGGCGCTTTCCTCTTCCAATTGCATTCAAAGGTATCCGCCTTATTAAAAATGCCAAGTGATGAAAACCAGGTAGAGTGAAAAAGAAAGCGGACAAAATTAATTTGGGAAAGAAATAAAGTGGCACCATGCATTACAGGAGTCTTGAGAAGAAACAGCCCTCAGAGAGAGAGAGAGAGAGAGAGAGAGAGAGAGAGAGAGAGAGAGAGAGAGAGAGAGCCAATGAGGCCACGGTGCAGTCTAATGCGGTGCCATTGGTCTTTTATCTAGGTCTCAATTATTCAAGAAGCAAGTAGCCTCCCCCCTTGGAGAGGAGGCTAGGTATTGGACTCTACATTACCTTTGTTCCACAGGGGAATAGCTGCGGCGCGCTACATTCCTCCAGAGACGCTACTCTGGGGCCCGGCGCCGGCTGTGCCCCTAATGACATCATCCATTTCCGGGGGCCCCTCCTGGAACACAATTATGATGATTTACAATTTATTCACATCTGTTGTTTTGTGTTTTATTGTCCCACTATCTGCCGCTGCTGTTTTGGTTATGTGTGTGTACGAGGTGAACTACTTTAGGGTTGAAGGTTTCTGCACTGCGGCGGCGGTGGGTGACACTCATTTTTGTAAAGCGCTCCATGTGTCTCAGTGTGTTCTGACAGGAAACACAGAGGAGTAACGCCGGGGCCGGGGAGCGGGGTCTAACCGGGTGGATTTTTGTGACGATGTGTTGCAGTAGTCATTTTGAAGAGGTCTGTCTGTTCTGCTCTGTACGTTTTGCGTGTATCACTGCAATTGAAAAGATGTGGACGATAGACACATCAAATAAACACAATAGGTGAATGGTGTGTGGTCGTCAATGAACTATTGACAACCATTCATTTGATTCTGTCCATTTTCTGTCCGTGATTGATTATGTTATGTGGTGTACCACCACTCAAAGACAAGTCATGTGTTGACGGCCCTTCTGGCCTACCTGAGATTGGCACCACCAATCAGGCCACCAATGCAATTTGAACTCATTTCAGATTCATCACTATGTAGCCCCCCAGTCCCCAGCCAGCATGCACGCAGATACAAATGGGGAGCTGCTTACCTTTAGCGTAGATTGCTCTCGTCTCATCGCCCTTCTATCAGTCAGCAAAGGGGAGCAAGCCCAGTCACCCCTAGAGGAGAGCTACATGTGATTACACTGGCACAAACATTCATCACTCTGTCTGAGGCAAAGCTTAACCTGCCAGCAAGACAACACACTCACGCATACACACACACACACACACACACACACACATACACAAGCACACATACACACACAAACACACACAAAGGCGTGCACATAGAAACACACATACACACACACAGACACGTACACACACACACACACACACACACACACACACACACACACACACACACACACACACACACACACACACACACACACACACACACACACACACACACACACACACACACACACACACACACACACACACACACACACACACACACACACACACACACACACACACAGATGTGCATACAAACACTAAAACACTGCACCATATGGGCATAAACAAAGCCGTACGCTGGCAGTATGGAGCAGACTTAACGTGCGTTCGCACCACACCCTGGACAATGACGCATGACCTCATAACGGCAGGCTGGTAGCTGTCTTGTTGTGTGGCTATTTAAAGACCCATCAGGATCTCTTCTTTACGGAGGAGGGGATCCACCTTTTCTCCTTCCCATCGCCGACAACCTTTCAGAAAGGACAAAGGATGAGACGGAGCAATGAAGGAAGATGAAATGATTAGGTTAGGGAGGAGAAAGGAGTGGGTAGATGGGGAGGATGTGAGTCATAGAGGCAGGATAGGGAGTGGAGGCAAGCAGAGCTAGGCTATGGTGAGACTGCAGGGATGGAAACATATCGGTTAATGCGTGTTGCCTCAGTGCCTCCGTTCAGCATGCTTATTTATAGTGAAGTCCACCGTGCTGCCCCTGTTGGACCGATAGAGCTTAACCTAAATATGTGTTGCACTTTTTACGACGATGTCATCTGACCCTATACCGTATATGATGACTGTGTGTGACTGTGTATGTGATGACTGTGATGAGCCACGATCAGCTGATAATACCAGCCGATCTATACACCATCTATCCTCTACATCCCTTCTGTGGGAGAGCACTGTAAACCCTGGACCGCCTCTCCGAGGCTGAACGTCTCGCAACGCAACAGACCTCGCGAAACTCGGGGGAGACCCCAGAAGGGGCAGCAGTCGGTGCAGCCCTTCCCATGAATGAACGGTTACGCAAGAACCTTGTGGTTGGCAGTGGACGACGGAGGATGCGTAGGCCGTGAGTCAAGAGAGTCTAGCCCACACTCTGCGTGGTGCTGCCTTTCTGCCCGCCTGCCAGCATCCTGACTGGAGCTGAATGAACGGGGCGTTGAGTTACGCGGCGGCGAGATGGTCACAGCACCGCGCCTCAGAGCCAAGGTTTTTACACTCCTGGCCTGTCCTTATCAGGCTGGCTGGGGGTTGTGAATGAACCTATTGATCCGTCTGGACACGTTCCCCCCCCCCTGTCACTCCGTCCACTCAGTCAGTTATCAATGTGCTGGAATGGGAACGCCATGTGGGGGAGGAGAGCGGTGGTGTGCGCCATTCGTCTGTGTTGAGGCAAAAAGGGATTTAGGTTAAGGAGCTGCTGTCTGGGTGTTCTTTTTTGTGTATGTGAATGATAAGCGCCACAATACTTTACAATGCAAGCGTTGGCTGTACTGGTTTTGTGCACCGTGTTTAGTGTTTGTTGACCATGCCAGATTTATGAGCACTTGGACCTGAAGAATACCGTTTTATGTTTCCCTGCCCTCATCTGTACTGTAGATTGTCACTTAGTTAGTTTTATGGGGAGCACTAGTTAACTAGGCCAGTGGAAATAACTTAATAATAATAATAATAATAATTCGCTTTTGCTTCCTTCTTGTGGTCCTCCATTAGTGAAGCCTTCCGTTTCCTGTGAACACTACATACTCTCTTTTAAAAACAACAAAAATAAACTTCTGGAGTGAGACATTTCTCACCAGTGCCGCATTAAAACTGTGCCATGTTACTGGTTGAATAGGAATGTGTGAGCAATTATCTGTTGAATGTATTTCCCAGCACCTGTTAATGACTCACTCAAATGTTCCTGTTTGAAAACGGCATTGATGTCCATCGATGGCATAGACACGCCTCTATTTCATGACTCCGGTTTGCCCTCTATTTTATCTACTCTTGCGCATATATAGTATGTATGTGCTTATGATGCATCCCTCATGGACATGAACTTTGTGACTAACAATTGTCTGTGTCCATGGCTCTGGACATGTACACGTATTCTGCATGCATGGTTGTGTTTGTGTGTGTGTGTCAGACTGCCTGTGCTGGATTGCCTGTCAGTGCCCCATACAGCGTTGTGTTGTGTGGCTGACGCATCCCCGGTACAACAGAGTTTTGATGGAGACGGGGAGACGGGGAGCCAACCAGGGATCGGCTTGGTTGGGGAGGCTCAAAAAGGCCATTGTTTACTGGTCTGGTAGAGATGATCACAATTGTGTGCACACTTCAGTCACAAACATGTTGCGGTGATAAAGACTTTAAATAACTTGGCTTGGCTTGATTTTGGCTAATTGTTTTCTTCCGCCACTTTCTGTCTGGATCATTCTCCTTTATCTCTCCCTCCCTTCTCCCCTCCTACTGTCCCCCCTCCCTCCAGAGGACCAGCTGGGTGTCAGGATGAAGGAGGAGACTGTGTTCCAGCGCAGGCTTTCTCTGTGTCCCAATGCTACCTCGCCACCCAAGATTGACCCCCGCACCCTCACCCGCAACCTGTCTTACGGTGGAGACGACGATCTGTATCAGCTCAGCACAGGTAACACAACAATACGGTAATTCAAGGCCAACGGATAACGTAATAAGCGTCTTGGGAGGCTGGGGTTTATTCTAGACCGCACAGGGTCTAGATGACTAACTAAGATATAACCGCTGTAACTAAGTAACTCCACTGGGCAATACATTTCATGTAGCCGGTCATATGGTATCTGTCTTGTGGTCTGTTTCATTGTTTATTCTGGATTTATATGCAATGACATCGTAAAAGCCTGAAGGAGGAAAGAGTCGATTGGAGTGCATGTTGACATGGAAATATATGGCATACCACAAAGCTGAGACGTCATGATGTATTCTATATGTATTTTGGCCCTAGTTAAGCTCCAGTGGTTCTGTTTTTGTCTTTTGTGCGCATTAGCTGGTTTTTCTTTTGGGTTTATTTCTACGTGACGTTCTAATCAACGCTTATTCCTTGAACTCAGGCAGTGAGATGGACGCGAACGGAGACTCTGTACTGAGCAGCGAGCTCAGCCCTGCCCAGTCACCGAGCAGCCAGGTTTGAACACAACTCTCTCTCTCTCTCTGGCTCTCTCTCTCTCTGGCTCTCTCTCTCCCTCTCTCTCTCTCTCTCTCGCTCTCTCTCTCTCTCTCTCTCTCGCTCTCGCTCTCTCTCGCTCTCTCTCTCTCTATATATATTTCTTTCTCTCCCTCTTATCATCATTCATGCTATTTTTGTCTTTTTACACCATTATTACACATTGCCGGGAATCCCAGATGTGTTCTTGCGAAATTGTTTTCTTTTCCTTTTCTTTTTTTCTCCATCAGTCCTAACTGCGTGCCTATCTGCACGTGCATCCTTATAGACTAGACATGTTGCATGTTGCACCCCGTCCTTCTCTTCTTCTCTGACATGTTCTTCCTCGTCTCCCTCCCCCCAGTCGGAGTCCCGGATGTTCAATGGTGTGGAGAAGGAGTGCCCCTCCCCCACAGAGAGACTGGCCCGGAAGGAGTCCCTCAAGGTGCGGTGCCCTCTATCCTCTTGTGTCACAATGAGCACAACATTTAATCTATTCAGCCTTCATTCTGCTCTGTTCCATTTTATTTTATCTACATTTGAACCGATTGCAATGAACGATGGGAATTGACTGCGTGAGCAAAAGACCTGAGTTTGACTGTGTGGGACTCTGATGCCCCCTAGTGATATAACTTGCACCATGGACTTTTACTGATTTTCCTATGGAACCCAAGGGTGACCGTTCAAGCTTGTATTTTTCCATGCCTCAGGTCCAGAAGCGAAATTACAGACAGGAGAAGAAACGGGCAGCCAAAGAACTGTTTAGTGCGCTAAAGGACCCGAGGGTTGTCATCATGTCCGACTGGCTGAAGGTACAGTCATGCCCTTCAACAATCATCACAAATAGAACAGCTGGCAGCAACAGTTGTAATGTTTGGAAGCTTTTGCTGTTGAAGTTTTAAGCTAAATTGAGCAGGTGGAGTCCACTTGGAGATATTGAATAAACTCATAATAATTGTAATTATACAATTATGTTTGATTTTAATGTGCTAGGGTGCTTATCCACCTTACACAAATAGAGGTTATAATGTATCATTATATCATGTGTATCATCATTATAATTTGTTAACATCAGCCTTAACCTGATGGCCGACTCGAGCTGAAGATCACTCACCCAATGTTATGCCCTTTAAGCACCCCGATTGGCTAACTATAAAAGAATAGGGTTTGTGGGAGCCAAATCATCTTTGCTAACTTAAATAAACATTATACAGAAGTATACAATTTCGTTTGTATACAAAATACAAAGTCTTCTTTTTTTTTTTTTTTACTCTGGCTGGTTCCACCAAAATGCCTACCCTACCATCAACATTGCTGTCATTGCTAACTATAACTAAAAACAAATGCAATTTGTGGCCATTTGGTGGATGCTTTTCAGCCAAAGCGTCATTATAATACGCATAGGTTCTTAACATAGCCAAGAACTATTTTATTTATTTCAAGAATTCATATTTTTAAAGGTTCTAGGCACAGGTGATCATTAAAGTTATTTAACAATGACCTCTGCACACTCTACTGGTCCTGCTTCAGATCCGAGGCTCTTTAAAGAGCTGGACCAAGCTGTGGTGCATTCTGAAGCCTGGGGTTCTCCTGATTTATAAGACGCCCAAGAATGATCACTGGGTGGGCACCATCCTCCTCAACGCTTGCAAGCTGATCGAGAGGCCCTCCAAGAAGGACGGCTTCTGCTTCAAGCTATACCACCCTCTGGATAAGTCCATCTGGGCCGTCAAGGTGAACAGGCTAACTTAAAAAAAAAAATAATGTAAATGACTTATCGCGATACCAATAAAAATGGTATCACTATGTCATTTTTAGTGAGTGAAATGCTGTGTGAGAATATCTGTTCTGGTTGTCTGTGTCCATGTGTCTGTATGAGACAATTTAAATGGTAGACTCTCTCATTTGACAACACTTGAATCTTACCTACAGTAGCTTGAAAGGAAGGACTATAGTATGATTAGTATTAAATGGTTTCCTCAAAGTTTGAGCATTGGAATGCCATCCAATATCATATGAATTCCGACCTGTAATCCTATTTGAAACAGTGGTTGTAAAAGCTATAAGAATACTCTTCTGCCACATTGATCAGTCAGAAGCAGAGGACAAATGTAATCACAGAAGCTTGATTATACCCCAGGTATTTGTCATGTACTAAGAAATCAGTTTCCATGGCTGAAATAATTTTTGACTGAGCCTTAATGTAATGATTTGTTGTTGCCATCACGTCAGGGTCCCACAGGAGAGAACGTTGGTTCCATAACCCAGCCACTGCCCAGCAGTTACCTGATCTTCAGAGCTGCCTCTGAGTCTGACGGTGAGCTGGGATTTGATTTAGCCATTCAAATGTAAAGTGGAGCTATGAATATCAATTGCCTTTGTTTTAGGCATGTGGGTCACTGTCTCTTATTTCTCCTTTCGGTTATTTTGTGCGTGAGGCATCTTGTCTGAACACAGTTTGCTTTGATGTAATGCCATTTTCTATATTATGCCAAATGCAATGGATGTGAGCACATTGTGACAGTAAAAATAAAGATAGCTTTCCAACAGCAAACCAGCTAGACCGGCTCAGTGGTTCCCTAACAGAGAGTTGGGCTAATGCTACATGCTAAACAGTAAAGTAAAAATGATGTAGATATCTATGGAAAGGACATTACAAGGAGGGTGTAATGACTCACGTCTCACACTGATCTGGTTCCCAGGTCGGTGTTGGATGGACGCCCTGGAGTTGGCGCTGAGCTGCTCCAGTATTTACAAGCTGACTGCCAAAGGCGGGAGAGAGGCTGACTTCAACGCGTCCTCTGACTCCTCCCACATCCTCCACCTGCTGCAGTCCACTGCCCTCAGCGACGCAGAGCTGCTACAGTGAGTTCCCGAGGCACCCCTACACACACATGATCACATGTCACTGACTAGATCGTCGTTTGACGATTTAGTCTTTCAAAATGTTGTTGCATTAAAATGACACTTTGGTGCTTTAAGTGACACGCATGCTGTGTTATGGGTGTCGTAGGCTGCTTCTGAAACTGATACTTCGGTCTTCAGCCGTATAGTCGGTCTTCAGCCGTATAAAGGAAACATGAAATGCTTTTGTGTTTGTCCTTGTTCGAGGGTATAGTCGTGTGTTTCAACCTTAAAGAAGGCCGTGTTTGTACACTGGTGACTTCGTCATACACCGATACCCCCCCTTCAACACACACTCACACACACACAACTCCTCCCCCTCCTTTCAGGGTGTGAGCCCTCCCCACATAATCCAGCACTCCCTGCTCTCCTGCTCTGCTGCCAGCCAATCTCAGCCTCCTGACCGTGTCACATGACACACGGAAGAGCAGGAAGAGTAGAATGGAAACCTTACACAACCCAGGGAGAGAGAGAGAGCGCGTACTCGGACATTGGAAGCAGAGATAGCGTATTCCTAGCCTTCATTAATTTCACACTAATGATACTTCAAAGTGTTTGCTCACTCTCAGCCACCCACACACGTATACCCACAAACACACGCACACACACAAACTTAAAAGGAAATCAGAGGAGCTAAGTATAGACTGTCGTGGTGGGATTTAGTGTCAACTGTGCTAGCTTGCTGGAACGGCAGTTATTTGTCTTCAAGGTAAGCAAATGTTGATACTCCTAGGGGGTAGGGGGTGTATTTGTCGCAGATAAACTGGAATGCTGTATTGCAGGTCTATTCTGATGTAGGACAGGATGGTTGTAAGTTAACGGACATCTAGTGGGCGTTTTCTGCTGATTATGTGCTATGCGTTTCCCTGTTTATAAAACTCCTGACGTTCACATTTCCTTTTTTTGCTGAGGAAAGGAGATAGTGGGTTACTTCGTGCTTCAATATGTTATGCACACTTACATCATGCCCTTTTAGTAAGACGTACAGATGTGTTGTGGGTTTTCCTTGCTTGGGTCCTAGAGAATATCGTCCACTGTCCAACCTTGAAATAAAGGGTGAAACTGGAGCCACCTTGTTTCTACTTATTAGTTCCTTTTCTGCCCTTGTTTTACACACCACCTCACCCATCCCTCTTCATCTTTCATAAATCTTTTTTTAAATCATTGCTGTCTCCCACCCCATACCTAGCGCATTTCACACTCTGGGACTTTCAATCAATGGCTGATAAACTATTTGTCCTTCTGTCCATCCATCTGCTGATTCTGTTTTGACCACAGAAAGGCAACCAACCCTTTGAGTTATTTGAGACTAGACGTGAGAAGTGTCTCTGAATTGGTTGTATGTGTTTAGACTGTAGCACAAATGCTACATTTGCATACGTGTTTCCTGAATACATTTGCATGCATCATTTTGTCTTAAAGGACCGGTGTGCTCCTTAGTGAAATCCAGTGCATCACCATGCTGGCTAATAACATCTCACATCAAGGTTGATTGTAGGTCGGTGGACTCGCAGTACTCGAAGACATGTACTTTTTGATCTTGCTCGATCATTTCCCAATGATGTTCAACAAAGATACTGAATTCTTTGTTGAATCAAGGTAAATAAATGAACACATTTTGGACAGAATCGAATATCTTGGCAAAGAACACAGTGTGTAAACCAGTGTAAGCCACCTTCAGTTGAGGTTGTCATTAATTCCAGAGAACTCCAGCCTTGATAGTTTGTGGTCAAAACGTTCCATGTTCTGCCATATGAAAACTCCCACTTTGATTCAACCGTTTTCAGCCGTGCTAACATATTTGCACAAGGGTTTTCTTATCAATTAGCCTTTTAACACAATGAGCTATACCACGTCGTACCATTAAAACACAGTGTGATGTTTGCTGGAAATGGGCCTCTGTATCTACATAGATATGCTATTAAAAATCAGCCATTTACAGCTAGAATAGGCATTTACCACATCAACAATATCTGTATTGTTATCAGACTGTATTTCTGATTAATTTCATGTTATCTTCATTGAAAAAAAGCAGTGCTTTTCTGTAAATAAGGACATTTCTAAGTGACCCCAAACTTTTGAACAGTAGTGTGTATATATAAACTAAATGTAATTACAGCAATATGTTGGAAAGTTTAACTACATTAAACACTCTTTCCAGCTACCCCAACATTGTGCTCAATGGGATAAAAGGGCGATACCCTTTAAAGTAGTATTGGCAGTAGCGCTCTGTCATACTGGTTATCTTATACTGTACTTGGACTTGCATACTGGTCACTGATAACACTGGTGACTCATAATGATTGAACAGCTTGTTGTCCATATCTTTACTGCTCTTTCTCACCACATTAGAGTTCTTCACGGGTCTACCCAAACTCTAGGATCCATGACCCAACCCAGGACCCATATGTGTAGGGGTCCACATCCCATTCTATTATCCCGGGAACTGGGTCTTATCCTTAAGTGTAAAACCTGAGTGGATCTGAGAAAAAAACCTGTGATCAAGCACTAATCACAATATAAACACATGGGAGTGCTGTGCTAGCTTTCAGGCTGACTATTAGGATCAGATTACCAGAGCGGGAAATAAGGTGATTGAATCACAAGAGTGTGAAATAATGGGAAGAAACGCAGTAGACAGGAGACAGTAAAGATGGATGTCAAGTGTAGGATTCACAGCAAATCCCCAGGGTCCGTTAGGGTCTGGGTGTGTCGCTTTTGGCCCTGTGAAGACTCCCACATCACGCTCCTTTTCACCTGCTCCTTACCTCCCCAGGTTGAATGACTCTGATTTCATGGTGAATCACCAAATGGAGAACGACGGCTTCTCTGACAAATCGGAGCGCGAGGCTCATGAGGACTGGGACACGCCGGCCAATGAGAACGGCGGGAGGTTGACCGAGGAGAGCGACATGGACCAAGCAGATGACCTGTCGCCCGGTCTGCAGGCCACGCCGTACGTGGAGCAGGGCCTGGAGGAGATGGCAGAGGTGAGGGGTAATAATAAAAAGGGGTAATGTGCAACGCCACCAGTGGCAACCTCCTCTTCTTTTGTTATAATGTAATAATGTAACTCAATTTCAAGTTTTCCTCTGTGTTTTGTAACCGGGTGGATGTCGGTTCTTGTGTTGGGTTCCCTTGAGTAGAGACGGGGGTGTCTTTTGTGATTGGCATGTTTCCCGAGGGACTCGTGCTATTGTAGCTGACACAGCATTCTGATGCTTCTATTTACATCTCCAAATGTAGGCCCGTTGTCGGCCCCTATCTGTGAGCTCCTCTAACCTAGTTTCCCCCCAGTGCCTTCTGTCAGCTCCTCGCCTAGTTGTAGAGTACTCCCAGTTCCTGCTGTTAAATCCTCTGGCCTAGTCCTAGTTTACCCCCAGTGATTTTCTGTTAGCTCCTCTAGCCTAGCTTTACCCAAGCTGTAATACGGGTCCTTAACCTAGCAGACACACATTGCCTTCCCTCTTACCTTCCTAGCCTAGGCTACACCCAGTGGCTTTCCATCTAGCCTGACCCCCAACATTCACTTCTTCTACGTAGTCCTGTAGCGTAGCTGTTTTAGCCTCTTTAGCCTAGCTGATCCCCAGTATCCACCATCCCCCCCCCCCCCCCCCCCCCGCGGCCGAGCC
>OMLJ01123164.1:0-11337 GCA_900302595.1 Gadiculus argenteus | reverse complement strand
ATGCAATTGCAACGCAATGGAGATTTTGCGGTGCTGCTCAATTTAATCCACGCGTGTCCGTTAAACCCCGGGTTCGTTACCCGGGCATGGCTTCACGGTGTCAGGCCAGTGCAGTCCCAAGGGGACCCGGGCTAATGCCGCGTTCACACCGAAAGCGGTGGGGCGGCGCGCCTCCATGCAAAGTCAACGTATAGACGCGTTCCAGGCGCGCGCCGCTCCGCCGCTTTTGGTGTGAACGCGGCGGAGCGGCGCGCCTCCATACAAAGTCAACGTATAGACCGGCGTTCCAGGCGCCTGGAACGCGTCTATACGTTGACTTTGTATGGAGGCGCGGCGCCCCGCCGCTTTCGGTGTGAACGCAGCTTTACATTGAATGAGTCTAAAACGTTTCATCTCAACGTTTCAGCCAATGAGAGCCGGTAGCGATCGCGTTGCCAATGGCTAATGAGATTTTTTGCCAAATTACGCAACAGACCATGTCGACTGAACGAATCAAACGAACGATTTGTCGTAGTGACGGGAACTGAAAGAACTGATTCCCGGAGAAGAACCGTTTCGCCCATGCCTACTGGGAACCTTTTCCCAGCTGCTCCGAACATCACAAGGGCTGAAGAGTGCGCCTTGAGATTTGCCTGATTAAATCGACTCTTACAGAAGAAGAACTTACAGAAATAAAGATTTTTGGTGGCGACAGCTTTGATTTTTGTATTTGCCTTCATATAATCAAATCACAGCATGTTGAGCGATTGTTTTACTGATGATGTGTTTTTTCTAATAAAAGCCACTAACTGAAATTAATATTTGGTCTCTGGTTTCAAGCCAAGACGATGGCTTTCCAGAATCATCGTAAGAATTATTTTATATGCATAGTAGATGGGAGAGAGAGAGCAAAAACAGAGGGAAAATGAAAAGTGATGTAATATTTATAGCCATTGAGAGTCAGCGTTATAAGCCTTTTTAGCTAATGAGAAGAAGTCCGCTTCCTCATAACTCTGAATTGAAGAGTGCGTCATTTGCCATTTTCTTTCACCACAAAAAAAAAAAAGAACGAACTAGCCTCCTAGGGACTTGAGTGCTGGCATAGACATGGCTTTAGATTTACAAACGGTACTTTTTAATCATAAGCTTTTAGCATTATTACCATTTGCTGAGTGATTGGCTCAGAACTCTGCTCGGCCACGTTTGGGTCGGGTTTTTACGTTGAAACCAAATGATCAGACTCAAAGTGTGTACATCCTAGGTTGGATAATCTCAGAGCTCTGCTGTTGCACACGTTGACGCTGGTAATCCCGCGGCTCTGTGCGTGTTTGTGAAACTGGACCAGAGGAGCAGGTTGAATTCTAATTGTACTTGAATGCTAATGCCGGGGACAAAGGGTAGCAGAGAGAGAGCTACTTCCTGTGGTACTGGTGTGAGGAGAATACCAGAGTGTTAGTAGAAGGACAGGTTTGCACGCCTCCACTTGAGTGTTGTGTATCAGATACAAGCGTTACAAGGCCTGTGAGTGAGTCCCACGCAGCTATTAAAACATGTGCTTTCTGGGGAAGTGTGAACATAGGGGAACCGCATTTGCGAAACCTATTAAGGCCAGGGCATACTACTCCGACTCCGTAATCCGACTCCGTTACTACGGAGACCCCTCGAGCCTTCAAAGTTCTCCGTCGGGATGTCGGATACGCGATGCAATTCGCCGCCCGATGGATCTTATATGTTGACTACTAACCATGTAAACAGTGTTGGAAGGGGTTAGCTTTTCAAATCTTATTTGGTGTTTTATTAGTCCTTAATGTGCTTAATGTAGAAAGTAAATAAGGTGCGAAGTCATACCGGGGAAAGTGATTGCGGAAATTATTTTGTTAGAGGACCAATCACAACCCTCGCCGTCTCCATTTTCCCTCAACGGAGTGACGGACACTCAGAAAACATTTCATGCAGCCAGAGACGACCCAGAGGGTCTCCAACAGGCTCTCCGGTGACGAAGTCTGTAACCTACGTACAGCACTTTACGGAGGAGTATAAACCAGGCTTTAAGTGAAGAAAAAAAAAAGCCTGTGTGTGACAGAACTCAATCCACAACAGGTTGTGTACCTGTTTGCATACTGCCCCTGATGGTAAGAGGGTGTCCCTGTCGTTACCCACGAGCACACTGCCCTCGCGGTGGTAGTGTCTCACCGCCGGTGCCCGCGTGTGCGCCTCCTAGTGGAAGGAGGGTGTGGCTGCAGGTACCTGTGCGTGCGTTGTCTCTGGTTGACGGAGGCCGTGCGGCCGGGGCTGTTCTGGTGGCTGAGCCGGGCGGGGCTGGTCATGTAGTCGTTGGGCACCGTGGGCGGCTTCACCGGCTCCAGGGTCTTGTAGGACGTGTTGCGCCTGTCGACCGAATCATCGACCAGAATGTTTGTTTAGGTGTGATTAAAACAGGTGAATTTTGCAATCTTGCTTGCACTGAAACCGCCCCCCGTTTACAACCACTCCTAATAGTGACTGCGGTAACATGGTCGGACCAGATCGGATCGGATTATGTTGCACTCGACGGACTGTCACTTGTCTGAGTATACATGCATCGGATTGGATTGGAAAAATGGTCGGAGACCTGGCTGACTCCGCTACGCTAGGTGGCGCTGTAGCCCTTTCAACAAGTGGTACTAGAGCCACTTCCGGTTCACGGCGACGTAAAAGCAACAACAAACTATCTGGCGGCATACAAACAACGATGGCGTACGAGGAGTTTGACGAGGCAACAGTAGCGTACATTTTGAGAATTTGTATTATTTATTTATAGACTCGAGCATGCGTAGGACGCATACTCCCCAGTAATACGATCCGATCGAGTACACATGCAGTTAGATAGCCGACTAGGACCGGCTCAAGCCCAGCTATCCTATCAACTTCGCTAATCCGGTCCTGAGACGATCCTTTTGGCGAAGCAGATTGAATAAACCTGTTTACATGAATCCAATCGTAATTCGATACGTTCATTATCCAATTATGCTCCTGCATGTAAACGCAGTCACTGAGTTTGGTTTAAAGTGATTATCTTTAGAGCGTCTTACAGCACCATGAGTGCAAACATTGCATACTAATCCTGACCGGCCGCAATCGAACCCGGAAAACCCTGGCCGTGGGTAGTGATTCCACAGGCTAAAGGAATCTGCGTGAGCTGAGTCATCATTTACTGGAAAGTCAGACTGCAATGCGGTTGGCTGACAGTTTGCCGTTGGCATGACTCATGATATTTTACTTGGTGTGGACGTTGGAGGGTCAGGTTTTTGCTTTGGCAGTGGTAATATACACTCACTCCTATATCAGGTGTTCAATTTCCAACCAATAGGCAAAGAGGATCTGAATAATGAGATTTAGTTTTGACTGATAGTTTCCGGATATTCCGACAGTACCGGCGGGTGGAACTTACCCCAAGGTGCCTCGTCCTGCCATGGGTGGGCTCGGGGGCTTCTGTGTCGGGGGATTGGTCCTCGACAGAGTTCCACCACCTCTGATTGGCTGATTGTTTCCATGTTGCTGAGGGGGGTATAAAAGGAACACAGAACCAGTGAGTTGATGCTCAAATGTTAGGATAGTTAGGGATAGTTCGGAATTTTGGACATCGGACCTCGTTTCCAAGTGAGCCAGTGTGTTATTTATCATTGGAGACCGTTTAACAAGTTTCATTCCGTCCTAGTTGCAGAGATCACTGGTGCTAGGCTAGCGCAAGTCAATGGGAACTGCCAACATGTCAATAAAAGCAGTTTTACCCACTCCACAGTACACCCGAGGCAAATCGATAACGCCAGACTATCGATGTAAATGTCTGTTGATAGAATAATAAAACTTCGCAATGATCGCATTACATTTTGAAGGACTACTTTCTCAGTGGCGGCGGTATTTTACTGTGCTCCGGTGTAGCAACCGATTCAGTACAGCAGAACGTAAACAGAGAAGCACTCTGGGTAATATCAGTCCGCCACTGCCATAGCCTGCTTCAACTACAGGGATTATAAACTAAATGCGATGCAAGGGTAGTTTTATTTATAACATTATTCTATCAACACAGACATTTACATAGATAGTCTGGCGTTATAGTCGATTTGCCTCAGGTGTCCTGTGAAGTGGGTAAAACTGTTTTTATAGACTAGTAGTTCCCATCGACTTGCGCTAGCCTAGCACCAGCGACCTCTGCAACTAGAAGAACTGAATGAAACGTGTGGAAAATCTCCAATGACTAATTTGAGCCAGACTGGCTCATTTGGAAATGAGGTCTAATGTCCAAAATTCCGAACTATCCCTTTAAGTGCCGCACAACAGGAAGAATTAAGTGTGATATCCAACAAATGTTGCGGTCTTCCCAGATAGGCTATGTGTTAAGAGCTATGTCCTGAAACGGTGAAAAGACCATGCCCGCTAGCAATTGCCTAAAGCAACGAGCACATCATCCGGGAGCTTTGAGCTTTGTTTTCTGTGTGTTTACTTTTTAACACAATCCCCAGGCTAACATCGGAAGAGGGAATTGTGAAAGTCAATATGGTGTTTCACATCTTGTTATGGTGCCCCAGAAAGCACACACACGCTCCAAGTACACTCTGAGGGTACTTCAATTATGCATAAAAGTCTTTATGAATGCAAATGTTTTTTGGAACTCATTAAGAGAACCATAGCTAATCTGAGAGACCGTTATGGACATAACATATCAATATACAGACTATATACAGACAAACGTAAATATAACATCAATACACAGACAGACATCAACAACATGTAAAGGATGACACATTCACAGGGATTGTTAAAGCTTAAATTACAACTATATGATTGGATTTTAGACTACAAGCATCAAGACGAGGTGACACAGATACTACGATAACCACATTTACAGGGAGGATCGCTATAGGAGGGTATGGAGGTGGGAAGGTTCTGGGGTGTTGGGGTCGGGTACTATGGAACAATAGGTCATGTGACCTGGCCGGCTTACCTTGGCTTTTAGCCACTTAGCATGGGCGAGCAACAAAAACAAGGGAGAGAGACACACACACACACACATAAATGTCAAAATGGAAGTGTCAGAGGATACGGTCAATAAGGAGTGAGACAGATTGAACAAATGAGAGAGAGAGAGCGAGAGAGCGAGAGCGAGAGCGAGAGCGAGAGAGAGAGAGAGAGAGAGTGTGATAGAAAGACAGAAACAGCAAGAGGGAGTGAGAGAGTGAGACACACAGGGGCAGAGAGGGACAGCAAGGGAGAGAGACACACACAATGAGAGAGTGAGCCGGAGAGCAGCAGAGTGAGACAGAGACAGAGAGAGACAAGGCACCACATTGACACGGTGTAAATACAGAATAAGACTGCGGCAGGTCAGTGTTTACAAGTTATACAGCCAGGTAGTTCCCTTGGCAACAGGCTGACCACACCCACCCACCCACACCCGGAGCCACACACTGTTGAGAAACAGACAGTATGCATCACCGCTCGCTGGGCGGGATAACCCTTCGCTTAAGAAGGGTTTTAGACGATCTCTGGGACTGTCTAGCACCGAGCATCTTGGCTTTGTGTAATAAGAAAAACGAACTTAAAGCGTAAGCTGCCATCTCTTGTTTCTGGGTGTGGAAGCCTGGTCACTAATTTGGCGGGAATAGGACTGAAAAGAGACCGTTTTCAGGATGACAGAGCGAGAGTAGAGCTTTGACCTCCAACATGGTGGACACCAGACAAACAGCTCATCAATAATGTAGTCCCCGTTAAGAGAGAGTCCTGTAGTACGACCACACAGACTACACTAGAGACCACAGCACTACACCGGTGTTTTGAAATCCAAACAAGATCGCTGATTATTTTGATCGGATTTGGTTATTGTAAAAACAGCTAGTTCACAGTTCACTTGCTGCTATACAAACAAAGTGCAACCATTGAATTGATTGGATTCGATTTCTTAGTTAAACTTAAAAAAAACCTGACCAGACTTTTTAAGATCACCGTGAAGCCTAACGTGACTAAATATCAACTGTAGATAGGTCTATAATTAAACGGTATTATCTGTGAGTAGACGTCAGTCTTTGGTTATAAAACAGATTTCACAGAGAGAGGGAGAGGGGGGGGGGCTCTTGTCCTTTCAGGAGCCTATGAGCTCAGATTTATCAGATTTAGACACAATTCAATTTGCAATCTAGGCCGGGACACAGAGTCCTCAGTCTGTTGCCCGGGCTCCTCTCACCAGAAACCTACAGCACAGCTGGTGTGGTGCGGGCGACACGTCGACCGACGGCAGACATGAGTCCATTATCAGCTCAGGAAGGCTTCGTTCTCCAAACATCACATGAATATCTCTAGCCGTCGTGATATATCCTTTTATGTACATCGTGTCAACAGTTTGAATATATATATCAATCCTAATCCTAATTTCATACGCATGACTACCAAAACGAATAGATAAAGGGATGGATATCATTGCATCTGGCCTTTTAAGAAATAATAAGTACGTAAAAGATGTCACGTTTCCACCGCCGACAGTACCCTTATTGTGGGCGGTTACTTCTTTTTTTTGCGCGCTAACTCACACAAAACACACACTACTTTGTTCAGATGAATGATGCATGCATGTTCACTGTATTGCACTTTGACAGAGTTGCATGCACGCGTGCAAACACACTGACCGAAAGAGCAGTATGTGTTGCGTGAAGTGGAAACCGATGAAACGTTTTAGGCTAATCAACACAGCCACGCAGATGATGCGAGTTTCACAGTTAAACAACGCCCATATATAAGATTTGAATGGCCAATTACCACAGGTTAATCATGATTAGCGTGCACCGAGGGTGTACTATGAATTAATATGAATATAATATAATGATGTCGAGTATTGATTTCATCCCTTGGTTGTGATGGATCCACTGCCGTGTGTGCGTGTGCGTCCGTATGCACGCACGCACGCACGCACGCACGCACACACGCCCACTGATGCATCATTCATTCGCTAGAGAGGCTATATTGAACATCCATGCAGGCGTTTGTAGATTAGATCCAGGGGGATTACATTCCGACAGAATATACGCAGGAATCCCATTATTCCGACAATAGATTCTGTCAGAGGGATGCGATACATCTGTAATCAGACAGGGACATGTATTATGGGACATGCTATGCATGATATCATCACATTCCATAGTTATTACGTAATTCCTGGGATGGTGTGGAACGGCACTATTATTACTGTTGCATTAATATGGTTATTATCGCATGATCAGTATTCTGTGGTATGGCTAAAATGATTTATATCAATTTAAACATTAACATATTCAACTTTGAGATAGTCATACAGGGAAGGCAGGGAATAGAGAATGGCCTTCATGCTGCTACATCAATGGTTCTGTTAGTCCTTAATGGCTGCCCCCTAACCCGATCTGCTGGACAGTGGCCGTTGATTGGTTGATTGATTAGTGAAGATGGAACCCTTGGGGCAAGTCAGAAGGTATGGGGGAGTGGCCGTGCAAGTGTTCCGGCCAATGGGATGCAATGTTGTTTTGATGAGTGTTTCCATGGTAACTGCAATTACCACTAGCTTCTGTAGCCTAATATCAGTTGAAATCTTGGGCTAGTTTTGAAGTGATATTAATAAAAAGTTGTGGCGGTTTTATTACTTAATCTAATAAATGTTGAGATAAAAAGTGAAGCTTTGCAGGATTTGGCATTGGTAACGCGTTGTTCAGTTGGACCAGCACAAACCACCACTTGTCCCGAGAGAGCGGGTTCAACAGAACCAGAGAATGTGATTCTGAGGGCAGGGTCGTTCCCGAGTTCCTTTTGAAAACCTCTGGCTGGCTCCTCTGCTCGCTTCACACTCTCCCCGTAGCACCCGGAATAGAGACGTTTAGAGAGGGTGTGATGTAATGCCGTCACAGAGCCACGCACTCCCCCCAGGGGTGGAGAGACAAAGATCTCAGGATGAAGAGAGGTAGAGAGAGGCAGGGAGGGGAGATGGAGCGATGGGAGAGACAGAGAGAGAGAGATCATGAAAGAGAGAGAGAGAGCAAGCGAGAGAGAAAAAGATAAATAGCTAAAGAAAGACAGAGAACATAAAGTCATCAAGGTGGAGAGAAGGGGAGAGGACGGGGGAGAATAACCCCGGGAGGGAGACGGAGCATGTGTGGGATGACTGAGACATTAGGCCATAACACCAGAGAGAGAGAGAGAATGTGTGTCTCAGTCAGTGGGAGCGCAAATACAGAATGAACATGGCGTTTGAGAACACCGTGAATCCCGCGGGAAAGGGCCAACCGAAGTTCATGAAAACGGCTGACAGAACCTCCCCGTAAAGGATCTCAGAACTTTAATACGACGCAGGCTCACAGAATAAGAACACTGACAGAACTACGTCCAACATACCGTTCAATGTGAAAATCGGTTACAGCACTTATATACATCTACCGTATATGCTCTAATAGAGGCCCGGGTCTTTATTTGACTCCAGCGCATCGTGGCCCAGGCCTTTATTGGAAGGATCAATATTAGAGACAGGCCTCTGTTTCTATTTGAGGAAAACGGACTACCAGTAGAATGAATAAAAACGAGATTTTGTGTCTACCGAGAGTCAAGCGAGTGCGAGAGTCCAGAGTGAGGTGCTAGCTATAGCTTGTAGCTCTACCGTAGCTATGGCTTGGATTGGTTAGCAGACAGCGCCCCCCTGTGGTACTGCCACGTTACAATCACACGCAGAATGTTGAGGCCTGCCCAGAAGATCGCAAGTTTGCGGGAGCTTTTGACTTTGATCAATCTAATCGCCTAATATATTTCTCATCATTTTGTTATTTTGTATTTCGAAAATAACAAAATGATTTATAATGTTGTGCTTTCCATATTCCTTCAGGAGTGCAGGTCTCTTGCATTTTGATTCGTAACGTTATAGTGATATTTTAAGTGCTCTGGTGACTTTCTAATGAGCTAAACAGTCTCATCTGGATATTGTTGCGTTCAATTAGACATTAAAAAACGTCGGTTCTAATAATATTAGAACCGGCCTTTATTTGACTCCGCCGACAGCGAGACCCGGCCACTAATTGAATACATATAGGTTATTAAATTTTTACGAGTCTGACGTATTAAGACAAGTAAAAATATCAGAGAGTAGTAAAAGGCCAGTATTAGAGCACGGTATATGGGCTCTATATGAAAATGGGACATAAAAAGGACTCTCCAAACTTTGCCAACAGAACAGAGGACTGAGGAGAAGCCCCCCCCTCTCCCGTCTCCTTACCTTGACCCCGTGACCCACGTCGTCCAGCACGTTGTAGTCGATGGGCTTGCGGATGTAGCGCACGGGCCGCTCGATGTTGGCCGGCGCGATGATCTTGTGGGTGCGCGCTGTGTTCTTGTTGGTGGTCAGGATGCCGATCTCTCGCCGGGCCACTTTCTCCTTGTGGATGTCCACTGTCTGTCAGGGGAACACCGTGACCAGTGAGACTCACACACACACCAACGCACTCGCATGGAAACATCAACTCCCATCAAAACACATGATATCCACGCACTCTCATTCAAACATAAAAACACACAATATGTGTTGCAGACACTTTACATTACCAATAGCCGCGTACCGACCAGACATACTTTTCCCACTATGAGGTTTTGTGGGTGCGGTTTGGAGAGAGGATCCGCCCCTCGGGACTCTTACAGGGGCTCAGAAAGTCCTCCAGCAGAGGTGGTACTTTTCTGAGCCGCTCGTAGCTTGTCGACGCTCGGTTGATAAGCCTCTCGGACTTCCCTGTGGTGCGTACGCGACTACAAGGGGAGCTAATGCGTGGGTGGAGCCAAAAAAAAAGAGCCTGGGACTGAAAAAGTCCTGGTCGGCACACGGCTGCATATGTTTCCTGTTGTGTTAATTGTGTTTGTTTTTATGGGTCTTGTAGCTAGGTGCTGCCTTTCTTGGCCAGGGCTCACTTGTAATATAGACTCAATGACTACCCTGGTAAAACAATGGATAAATAAAACACAACATCCACACACATTCAAACAGAAAAACACAATATCCACTCACATTCAAACATACAATATCTGCTCACATTCAAGGATTAAAACCCCACAAAATACACTACGAGCAGACATAAGTAGACTAAAGTTCAATGTGTAGTAGTGTTTAAAATGTTAACCAAGGTGGGAATGAAGGCGTGTCATGCAAGGAGATTGGCTGTCCTACCGACAAAGGGCTCCGTGATAGTCAGTCAAGAAGTTGTGGATTAACAGCAACTAATAGCTTTTCGGCCACAGTGAATTCAGATACATGTCAATAGCCGCATACCCACCAGGACTTTTTCAGTCCCAGGCTTTATTTTTTGGCTCCGCCCACGCATTAGCTCCCAGTCATCACCAACGCACCACAGGGAAGTCCGAGAGGCTTACCAACGGAGCGTCGACGAGCTACGAGCAGCTCAGAAAAGTACCTCCTCTGCTGGAGGACTTTCTGAGCCCCTGTAAGAGTCCTGAGGGGCGGATCCTCTCTCCAAACCACACCCACAAAACCTCCTAGCGGGAAAAGTACCCAATAGCCGCGGTGGGTACGCGGCTATTGGGTAGGGGATTGCTGCATCTTGCTCAGGGTGGCCTTTACAGGTTAGGCTGCAGGTACTGGAGATGGAACCCAGAACCGCGGTAATGCAGCGCACCCCCCCCTGCTGGGATGTTGGCCAGCTCGCCGTGAGACAGCTGAAGGACATAACCGAATAACGCGGCCGTGCTCTTGATTACAAGGGTCTTAATGCTGCCGGTAAGACCGTGGTGCGACACAGAGGCTGCCCTGCGAGTCCCGTGGTGGTTATTACATGCTACGCTGCCCGCATTCATTAGGATTTATAGGAATATACACACTTTGGCTACTCAGTGTGTGCGAGGAACACAGACCGACTAGAAGGCATTCAATGGCTGCACATGTTCTTTCACCCTTTCTGCTTTTCAAACGCAACCACACCACTCATTCAGATTAATTAATTACAGATTAAGAAACATTAGTTATCCACCACATTAAAACAAGAGGCCAACCGAAGCGTTTAGTCATTTCATCCGCAGCAACCTTTTAACAGTTTGAACCCGGGAGCATTTCGGCTCCGAGTGGAACCCCCTTACAAAACGAGACGATCCTGCCTCCCTCTTACATAACGGATGACAGCGTTTGTATGTAAGCTCCAGGGTTCATGCCCGGTTCCCAGCTGTCAGAGAAGCCCTGTGTAGCCTCACTTGTTGCCAACACTTCATCCCTTCCCTGGGAATTCACTCCCAGACTCCAGGGCCAAAAACAAACGTCTTTGGAGAGAAGGAAAGCGAGCGAGAAGTGCATTTTGCTTAATGAAACTTCTCTTGGGAAAC
>OMLJ01123158.1:0-11820 GCA_900302595.1 Gadiculus argenteus | reverse complement strand
AAACACTCTCTCACACACACACACACACACACACACACACACACACACAAACACACATATAAATGTCTAAATCTCTCTGATATTTACCAAAAAACACGTCCTTCCCGGTAATTATGCTCTATGGTCGTAGAATCACATGAAATAAAGTAGGGTAGAGTAGAAAGTCTCAAAAGCAACTTGTATCCCTTGTTGCTTGAGGACAGCAGAATGGGACTGAACAGGTGGAAATACATATTGTTTAGATTGTGAGAAAGAGAGAGAGAGAGAAAGAGATCAAGAGAGAGATAGGGACAGGCTAAGAAGAAAATAAGAAACATCAGGAGGAAGAGGTAAGGAAAACATGGGGTGACGTCCAAAGAGAAAGAGAAAGTCCAACAAAGAGGGCGAGGAGGGAGAGGAGGGAGAGGACAGAGACAAGCAGAGGGGAGATTGGGGCCTTCTGGTGGTGCCAGTGTAAAGTGCTTTCAATTATCCGCCATGTAGCTCTTAACAAAAGGGGTGGTGGGTGAACCCAGCACCCGCAGGTGATTTAATACGGATCAGATCAACGCCCACACAAAGGACTACTTTCGTTCATCCCCTGTCTGCTGTTGTTTTCTTTGGGAGAGACCCCTGTGTGGACAGCCTGTGAGTCATTGCTTGTGTTTGCCCGAACAAAATGTCGGCAGAAATGAAACAGGAGAGGTGCGAACGGGCGATATCTTCAGCTGTCTCTCTGCTTCGTGGCCATGAATCATATTTTATCTTTTTTTTTCGTGAAAGAAGTGAGCGAAGACCGGTCCACTCCGCTGATAATGACCTCTGACCTGTTGAAAACAAAACAAAAGGTGACATAATCTCTGAGTCATTCCATCTGAGTTCACCTTATTACAGTTTTTACCCGTTGCTTGAACACGTTTTGCAAAACTTTGCTCATTGTATCAAAACTCTACACACAAGCAAATAAGACACAACACTGGGAAATAAACCATTCACATTTATGTCAAACAATCCTGTGTCAAAATGTCACTGATGACAAAATTATACACACTTGCATCATATGAATACACTTTTAGATCAGCAGCAACACACTAGTTGCTGCAGTCTTTTATTTTCACTGTTTTTATTCAGTTCCACAGAAGGCATTTTCACAACAACCCAAAAAATAAAATACTCAATACTGTACATTGCTGTACTGTACTTAACACTACCGTAAATTCAGTTAAAGCAAAAATAAAACAAAAAATACACTATACTGTTAACAAAGGAAAACATGGCAATCGTTTGTAGGTGTTCTTATGGATCCTGCCGTCTGTTGGGGTCTGGCCACAGGATCTCATCCACATCGCAAGCAATGTCTTCTCCCGCTAAGCACCGGGGAAAATATCCCCTTGTGTGCCGAATCCATCCATGGATTGACCTCACATCAATGTCTCCGCAGGCCTATTCCATTGCCTGCAGAAGAGGCATGCGGGCATGTGGTTGACGGTCATATACACGCCATCTCCAAGCCGAAAAGAATTATTCTATTGGGTTTAAAAATGGCGAGTAAGGGGGCAAGTATACCACTTCAAATTGATTGTGGTTGGTGAACCAGGTCTGGACCAGAGCAGCCCGATAGAAACTGACATTATCCCAGATAACAACAAACCTGGGGTGCTCTGGTCTGTCCTGTACAGCTATATTATGAAGAGCATCTAGAAATGTGATGATGTGTTGTGTATTGTATGGCCCTATTTTCGCATGGTGGTACAGAAGCCCTCGAACGCTTATGGCGGCACACAATGAGATATTTCCCCCGCGCTGCCCTGTGACGTGCACAATTGCCCTTTGGTCAATTATGTTACGACCCGTCGTCTTGTTTTGCTAAGGTTAAATCCAGCCTCATCAAGGTAAATAAGTTCATGAGGCTGTGCAGCTCCATCACTGGCCAAGATTCTCTGTAGCAAAAAATACATATTGTGGATGGCATTACAGTACTCAAAACACAAGACTACAGTACTACACATACAGAACCCCCAACCCATCACACAGGTACCTGTGTAACTCTCTGAATCGATCTATGGGGTACTGATACAATGGTACATATTCAGCTGTTACTGGATTACACCGATACTGTATTGTAAATGTAAAGGACTGTAACACTTACCAGTACATATTCACGTCGAAGTCCTTTGACCCTGACACTGTTCCTCTCAAATGGGACCCTGTACAGTTGCTTCATGGTCACTTTGTGCTTTACCAAGATGCGTCTTACAGTTTTTACCCATTGCTTGAACACGTTTTTCAAAACTTTGCTCATTGTATCAAAACTCTACACACAAGCAAATAAGACACAACACTAGGACATAAACCATTCACATCTATGTCAAATTGAAACTCTGCTATCAAAACCTAACAATCCTTTGTCCAAATTTCACTCTGATGACAAAATGATACACTCATTGCCACACTGTGGCAATGAGGATGGGATACTTTAACTCTGAACAAGATCCCAATTAATTGATCTTGGTTGAGGACCAACAACACCACCCTGGGAATTTCAACCAGGGAATTCTAATTGGGGAACCATAAGATGAAAAGCACACAGGTACGTTACACTGAGGAAGAGCAGGAGAAGTTGTTCACGAGTTTAACACCAAGTATTTATTCAATCAACATAACAATTATTAAAAGATGATATCTCGAGATACTAAATTGCTGTCCCCTCTATAGGGCCGGAGGCCAGACAGGTGAGGGATAATCAGGGGGAAGGGAATCCAAAATAAATGAAAACAAAGAAAACCTGAACCAAGGACCACAGCACACCCAGGAGAACCGACAGCAATCACAGCAATCAGAGGGGGAAAAGAGCAGACTTAGTCAGACATAAAACTCAAACTGCACAATAATAATACAAATTGATGACATGCAGACATCAAAATAAAACAACCCATAAAAGGAGAGGGGTATTAATGCACAGTCTAAGACTAACAATCAACCAATCAAAAATGAAGGGAATAAAATAATTAAATATAGTAAATTAATACGAAACAAATCCCAAAGAAAAAGGAAATCGAGCAAGCTCTGTCTGACCCGCTAAACCCCCCATGCCCACGCTCTCCTACGATCACCCTCACACCCAGTAACCTACACACTAACCGGGCGGATGCCAATAACGCCGGTTCCTGCGAGAACCCAGTGCCCGGCAACCCAGGGGGCAAGCAGTTACAGGTGAGAATCAGTGCACCAAACAGCAGTAGCAGCGAGGAGGCATACAGTAGTACAGGGAGGCAGGGGCATCAAGCACGGAGAGTCCTGAGTACAACAGCCGATGCACTCGAGGGGTCCTGCGAAGCAGCAGTGTTCCTGTACCTATCGTCCGGAGAGTTCAACTGATCCCGACCAGCGCCATCTACCCGAGGGGGAGCACGAAGAGGGTCCGCTCGGAGCCGTAGCAAGCGGAGCCTCTGCAATTTTACAGGTGATGCGTTCAGGGTCTGCTAAGAAATGAGAAAAGGGCTATTTAGCACCTGGCTAACAGGCTATGGCCAGAACAGCACCTGCGGTGTGAATACCTGTGTAGCGCAATCAACTCTCCCAATTGAAACCGGACAGCAACCTCCTCAACCCCAAGGGTCCACCGCCACGGGAGCAGGGAAGGAAGTGCGCGGCCAGGAAGTGGGCGGGCCTTCGAGCCAGGAAGTGAGGCCGTTTCTCTTGCGTTCTCGTCTGTTCTCGTTTACTCGCGTACTCGATATACGTCATCAGTCGGAGCCCGAGTACTGTTCCAATTCTAAGAACGCATCGACCCAAGTACGGACTTCAAACCCGGTGCGTTCTTGAAACTGCCCGTTCATCGAGTCTGCATCAGAGGAGACTTGTGTGGACTCGGGAACGTTAAATATCCCAGGATGCATTTTGCGTTCCCAGGTTTTGAAATATTAGTATGTAAACTATAAGAAATAGGCTATATAGGAACATTTTAAAAATATAACAAACATGTAGGCCTATATATTCAATATATGTACATACTATTTTAAAATTAAATAGGCTGGTGTTTTGTTTTATATAATAGAGGAAACCCATCGCAACGGCAGGATCCATCCGATTGTGTGTGTGTGTGTGTGTGTGTGTGTGTGTGTGTGTGTGTGTGTGTGTGTGTGTGTGTGTGTGTGTGTGTGTGTGTGTGTGTGTGCTTATACACACAACATGCATATCTTTTCCTTTATATTCATCCAAAATGTTACATAATAAATACTATAAATAAACTATAAATACTAAATACTATTTTCAAATGAAAGAGGCTGGGGGTTTATTTTATATAATTAGTTTATATTGTTTATATTGTTCAGCTGTAAAGCACAGTGAACAGAGCTGAGGTGTTGACGTCATCGAGTCCGCTGCTGTTCCAATTGCAAGTACGAACTCGCTTTCTCGCAAGTCCGTACTTCAAGTATGGACTTGCCAAGTACGTACTTTCAAGTACGCGAAAACGTAGAACGCGTTCTTGGTATTGAGAAACGGCCATAGACAAGCAAGAGTCTGTCTGGCGCCGGAACGCTCTCTGGTGGGCGACTGTGTTCTTCGTAGGCGCAATCCGGGAAAAGTCCGCCTCAAGCACTAGGATTGGACAGGCAGCCTTGTCAGTCAAACTCGCACACTGACTCCTAACCCTAAAGGGCTGTTTATGGTCCTGCGTTCACGCAACGCAAGGACCACGCAGACACGTTGATGTAATCATGAACATTTATGGTTCTGCGGACCAATCACATCCCTTGCGGCTGCGTCGCCTCAACGGAAGTTTACAATTTCTTGGAGGCGCACGTCAGGCCCTTGCGGTGGACGCAAAGAGGGTCCGTAAGCCCCTTGCGTTGTGTGAACGCAGGACCATAAACAGCCCTTAACCCTATAATAATCTTTTATTTCAGACACAATGGTCCATATAAAATATCAACATAAAAGTAAAAAGAGTAGAAAAACAACAAAAAAATATACAAACTGCATATCAAGAAATATACAGGCTTTTGCACCAATGGATTCTCAGCTTAGAAGTAAACCGATAACAGCTTTTCAGAGGGTTGACTAAAGCTTCTATTATGCAGTTCTCTGACTTGTCCAGGCGACACATAAAACCAATGTGTGAAACATCAGCTGTCTCAAGAGTGCCTCACAGGTTGACATGCCTGTGGACACAAACAGTGTCCACAGCTATGCCATCTAGGCACACTTTTCTTATAATTAGACCACAATTGAGAGGTGTACAATGGTGTGATGTAAGTTCTGAAGAGGGAACACAGGACCTGAGCACATAGAAAACTTCCTGAGCAGCATATTGGCCTGAGCATATATTTTACAGCGCTGTCGATATATATCTTCATCCGTCCAGTCATCAGATATGACGTGACCCAGATATTTTTTCTCCTCACACACATCAAGAGGACTGTCAGATAAATGAAAGGTAGGGAAAGTTAATTTCCTGTCCCCACTGCTTCTATCATTATTTTGCTTTTCTTAGCATTATATGTTGTGTTCCATGCCATACTGAAAGCATAACATCAGCATCTGTTGCAGCCCAGCACTATAAGGACTGAGAAGAACCAAATCATCAGCGTACATAAGATTATTGACAATCGAATCACCCAAGGCAGCCTGTATTTGAACCATTGAGACATTTTGATAAGTCATCCATATATACATTAAACAAAATAGTTGATAAAATTCCTCCTTGCCTAACTCCATTGCCAACATAGAATGGAGCAGATACAACATTATCCCATTTAACCTGGAACATTTGATGGGCATACCTGAACATTAAAATCCTTACAAAAAATGTGGGGACGCCTCTAGTCAGCAATTTCATAAACAGTTTTTCATGATTAATTCTTGGACGCATCAATGAAACATATAAATACAGATGAATTAAGACTTGTGTATTTAGAAACAATCTCTTTTAGAGCATAAATACATAGATCAGTACCATGTTTTCTTTTGAAAACAAACTGATTGTCACAAGTGAGAACATTTCCAACTTCATTAACAGGATTTTCTCAAGCACTTTAGACAAGATACTGGCTAAGGCAATAGGTCTATAGTTATCTATGCTGTTAAGTTTACCAGCTTATGAGAGAAATGCATTTGACTAATGTTAGTTTAATATACAATACAATTGAAGTTACCTTCAATTGTAATGTATATTTGAGCCTTTTTGGATTGGATCAGGGATTTAAACCAACGTGATTGGATAATTTCCGGCTATCCCCTCACTTTGCCCTCAGTCGATAAACATTTGCTACTTTTTGAACATACTTTTTTCTTGTGCATTTTTTTATTTTCAGTAAATCATAAGATAAACGTTGCGTAGGTCTGTAGCCTGGGTTGTTATGTGGTGCTGGCATGATGTACTGTCTGTAGCCTGGGTGTTAAGGGCTGATTATGGTCCCAAGTTCACGCAACGCAAGGGGGTTACGGACCCCTTACATCCTTGCAGACCCTCCTTGCGTCCACCGCAAGGGCCTGACATGTGGCACAGTCGCAAGGGCTGTGATTGGTCTGCTCACTAAAACCTGACGCAGAACCATAAAGGTTCACGACTGCATCAAACGTCTGCGGGTTCCTTGCGTTGCGTGAACATGGGACCATAATCGTCCCTTTACTGTTGTGCTGGGCTGATATACGGTCTGCAGCCTGGGTGGTAGTGTGGTGCTAGGGTGATGTACTGTCTGTTGCCATAGCGTGGTACTGCACTGGCACTTAACGGTTTCAGAGTGAAGTTATTAAATATGTTATGTTAATATTGTGTATTGTTGGTGTTTGGACAATGTTTTGCAAACAAGTTATTGATCAAGAGACAACGCAAAAGACTGGCGCGGGAAGGCAAAATCTATTGAGAGGTAACACGAAAGTATTAAGTCGTAATACAAAAGTATTGAGAGGTAACACAAAAGTATGGAGAAGTAACACACAAGTAGATACAAAATTCATGACCGTATTATTGACGATATAGTTGACCACTATGGATGAATGATCAGTATATAAAACAGATAGTGATAATAACAGGTCTATGGATATAGTTGAACACTATGGATGCAGTGAGAAAACTGTGTTGAGAAACGTCAATAGGCTGTTACCTCCGCCATGTCGTACAACGTGTACAGTTACTGGGATTGGTTAACTGATATTTTTGCTGGCTAGAGCTTGAAAAAATCCACTTAGGTTTGACCAGTCCTCACAGTCTATTCATGCTGCTCCAGAAAGTGTAAAATGACCCTGACTAATAACTTAACAACCCTCAAACAACTGGAGACCCACTTCTAACGAGAACACCCACTTGACTTAGCCTGGTCCTACCAGACTCTCATACTTAATTTCATTAGCACGGAGAGTCTGGCCCCGCTCCATTGACTAACGTTAACTCACTTGAAGGCGGGTGTTTGTTGACGTTTAAAACTATTGGATCTGCCCAGTGCCACTCTAGATCTGCCATAACTAATCGCTAACGTTTGGTTGTGAGGAATAAGTCAAGCCTCCGAGGCTCTGGTTCCCTCGGTCAAATGTCTATGGGAAATAACATTGGTTTGAATGATTGTATTTAAAAAACTTCTTCCATCTAGTTTCGACTGGGTTTTTGGATTGTCTGTGCTGTTAAAATAGCTTTAATAATCGTTTACTACTTTATTGGGCTCAATAGAGAGTGCCGAAGCTCTGCGTAGACAGGCTCTGCTACAACTTAAACTGGCTCACGACCTCAACGTTATTGTTCTCAGCCACTCCCTCTGTTCGCTGATTGGACTGAACTAAATTTGACCAGAGAAAACCTGCGAATATACCGCAAACCCAGACGCAGTACTGAAGGAAAATGAAAATTAAGTACGTAGGTGGGCGGTGCCAGGCTACACTTTTGTGATTACTTACCTTTGTGGACTTGACCTCCAATAATGTACATAAACCATATTCCATACCATCCTTGTTTTCTGATTCTTATAGCTACTCTTTACAAATGTTTCACAAAGCTCTTACAAATTACTTGTAGGACTTATGCTTTGATGGTTTTCAGTCTCACTTGCAAGTTTCAAGTGTGTGTGTACCGTGCAGCATCCGTCCAGCGGCCGGACTGACCGGACGCTTGTCATCTAAAAAGCAGTAAAGTGCTGTAGCTCTGGATCTGGAGTCACGCCCGTGTTCTGTGACCACAGGGTGCTCTCCATTTACCGCTGGATGTCGTCCCTTTTCTAGGACTGATGGCTAGAATGTCCTTAGTTGCTGTGAACATCTGCAAGATGTGTGTGCGTGTGTGTGTGTTTGTGTGTGTTTGTATCTGCCAGGAGCGATTTGTAACACAACGGGCCCTGCTGTGTGTGTTCTCTGCGGTTGGAACAGAGACATGTGGCAGTAAACGCATCGGGACGGCAAAGGGCCTAATTATTGCCCCTATCATTTGCATAATTACAATGTTTTTCTGAGTCACGGGCAGTATAGACATTGTAAATTGTAGTGGACCTGTTGTCTTTCTTTAGCGAGAATCAGGTTTAAATGGAGAGAGCCCTACTCTACTGTAGCCAGCCAGCCAGCCAAGCGCAGGCAAGAGGTTCCAATCAGGCAGCCTCACAGACTGGCTCATTCAATAGGATTTAAAAAGCCAACTGTGTGGTGAAATGAGAGTTTTGCCCCCCAAATCATATGGAATTACAGTGCTGGTTGTGTGTGTAAAGGGGACCAGTGGCAGGAACAAAAGCCCACAGGAAGCAGCTATTTCTGTGTGTTTTATTAACCCAACCAAGCAATTTAATTCTTTTGTTCAGGGGAGTTCTACTTCATTGATTAACAAAAGCTTGGATATAATTTTTTCTGCCTCTTTTGAAAAGCCTGAAATGTCAAGCCTTTTAAAGGAGATTATTCTGCCTGTGCGCGATGAATAGAGCCCAGAGTAACCTTTTGTCTACAATTAAATATTCCAGCATAAATATAAAAGAAAATCAGAGATGGGGAAGATTGAGTCAGGAGAGATTGGAGAGGTAGATCCTCAGATAGTGGCAACAGCCCTGCTCTAATTAGATATGCCAGGCGGGCTCGGAGCAGTCACTCTCTGCAACACACTGAGAGAGGAGGCAGCCGGAGAGGGAGAGAGAGAAGGGGGATCTATCTGCACATCTGTCCGTCCAGCGCCGTCCTCTGGGCATCCACAAAGGTATTTCACCAGACTTTTTTGTTTTGTTTTGTTGCCGTCTTTATTGTGTGTGATTATTTACTTTGAGAAGAGGTACTGAATGGCAGTGCCTTATGGGAATCAGCGTGAATACAGAGTGGAGAGTGGAGGGAAAAGTTGGGCTGTTTGTGATTGTGAGACGTGATTAGCAGTGACAATGAATCCTTCAGGAGCTCTGAGGTTTATTATTGAAACTCAGGATGCAGATGACTGGGATACCTGGAGCATCAGGAAAAGGGGGAATATCGACTGTCGGATGTTTGTTGTTTAGTAGTAGAAGTTATAGGCTGGCGTTGACAGTGTGACTGCTTGAGCTTGATGCTGAAATATTCTTATGTGGTAAAACATTACAAACTTTGAAGTAGTACTTGTAGTTCTGGAGTAACGCTGCAAATTACATGTGTTGCCACAGATTGTTAAAGAATTGTTGAACAGTTTAAACTTTTAACAAATTGGCCACAACTGGTAATTGTTGTCATTAAGGTTGTGTTGGAGATCGCTGTGACCTCTTGATCGACTCTGTGGATATTTGAAGCAGTCACTTGCGTGAGCGATATATCCTCCAATAGGAGCAGGGCTGATGGATTAGGGACATCACAATTCAGATATGGCTCATGCCACCTGCTAGATTTTTGTCCATGCGTTCAGCTAGACAGCCAAGATGACACTTTCTGTATATTATTGTTCATAGCTAGAGTAGTATGTATAGTAAGTGTTTATATTAAAGACATGGCTTGACCTTAAGATAGTTAGTTTATGCCATTATAACATCTGCTTGTGTAATCCTACAAGAAAGATGTTTGTGATATATCTCAAATTTAGCACTATTGTGTTCTTCAAACTTGTTTCACCTCACCGTAAAGTACCATGTTGTGGGTTGCTTTGCTCATCATTTTTATGGAAAAAAAACATGGGGAATATTGAATTTCCAAAAAGATTTTCCCAAAAGGACTTAGTAACCTTGCATGTTAATTAATATGCCTTAAGATTTTACTATTCGCAATTATGGCATTTGCCATTGCCTCAATTTGCTTTAAAAGTACATTATGCATGTTTCTACAATCTTGTTGATTGTTGTTTTGTTGATTCTGCACTTTTTTAGGTTAATTTGACCAGTTTAGTTAGGAAGTCTACAGTCACAATATCACAGAAATGTGCCACTGCCTTAAATAGTTCAGGTTGACATAATAAGATACATGTATGATTCCACTGAGGGAATGATTGCTGGGGCAGCAGTGCATGATGATTGTCTGCATAAAGGTTTAAGACATTGTTCAAAGGTTTTGACCAAAAAGTCCATAGTTCAACTCAGATTTTTCTGTTTCTGACACTTTGGACATTTTAAATAGGATCGAGCAACTCAACAAACTACGATATAAGAGCATCCAACAAGTTTATCTTAGAGACCTTTATTCAGAAGTCTCAGGATGAGAATAGTCTATATATTCCACATAATGGAATGGTGTTGCAACTGCAGTTTTTCAACCAGAGAGAAGGTGAATATTTGAAGACAGTGATTTGCAGTTCAGGCTAATGCTTCTAGGCTCAGCTGTTGGTGCACCATGGGCCCGTGCCTGATTTCTGCACCTTGATGTCGGACCAGACTGGTTGTTGACTGTCTCCTTGTCTTCTTGTCTACTATGCCTCCACCTCCACAACTAGATCCATTGTCACAGAGTTGATGTGCATTGAGTGTGCACATTAATCTGTTTCTTAAGGGACTGTCAATCTGAAGTTAGAAATATATTTTTTAGTGTTTAAAAAAGTAGTGTGTTTTCATTTACTTAGAAATAGCATGTGTACTGTTTTAATAAACTGATCGTTTTGGCAATAACACTTGCATTAATATACAGTACCAATGAGAAGGTGTGTCCAAACTTTTGACTGTACTGGTACTGTATTCCTCACCTTTATATTATCCATAGCCTCCAAACCTTTTGGTAGCAAGCTATCACAAACATTGTTGAAGATGCTGAAGAAATGGGTGTTTAACCACTTGATCTATTGCTGCACAGAGAGCAATCACCCACCACTGTTAAGATGGTGGATTATGGAACACTATTATATACTTTATGCTATGCTTCAGGACCTTGCAGATATTGGTTAATTCAGGCAGTGCTACTGGGATGTTCACAAGGATCAAAAGAGAGCAGGGGGAAGGGATTAAGAAGGTCCCTAATGTTTAAGGACATTATTTTGATGTTTGCTTGGATGTTGGTTCAGACGTCTAAAAGAGACCACATATCTTTTTGTATGCAGTATATGCAATATACATTTTACAACCCCCACATTGTCTATTATTAGTATTATCTAATAATACAAATTATCATACAAATTATCATTGGCATTTATGTCACATTCCCTATTTACTCCATTGCCATTGTTTTATGTGTTTGTGCAACTGAGAATGGATTCTAAATCACTTAAGATGTTGCTATAGTTAAATTACTCATAGTCACAGTCCATAGAGCTCTCAACCCATTAGCTATTCTCCACTAACATGTTCCCTTAATTCACATTTGTCTCATTGTATTTCCTTAATGCACTTAGGAGTAAAGCAGTAAGGATGACCAGAAGGGATATTGCTACTTGAAATAAATCATGATGCCAACCGATTTAAATCTTTACTTTGCTTCCATGGCTGTACTTTTTATTTT
>OMLJ01123133.1:8094-34228 GCA_900302595.1 Gadiculus argenteus | reverse complement strand
TGCGCGTGTGTGTGTGTGTGTGTGTGTGTGTGTGTGTGTGTGTGTGTGTGTGTGTGTGTGTGTGTGTGTGTATGTGTGTGTGCTCTGATTAACATGGAACCAGAATTGCCCACTCTCCACATCTCTCTCAGTATTGATGGTAATATTCCAAACAGGCACTCAGTAAGCACTCACAGCAAACCTCTAAAAACCTATCTGCCATCTAAGACATGTTTGTTTCCTATCTCACCAAGGTCACCTACAGAGCCATGAACAAACTCATAGTCACTTCAACCAGGAGCACCATTAACCTGGATTGACTTGAACCAGGAGTCAGTTCAACTAGGGGTAATTTAACCAGGAGTCAGTTCAACCATGGGTCATTTAACCAGGAGTCAGTTCAACTAGGGGTCAAATGAACCAGGAGTCACTTTAACCAGGAGTCACATTAACCAGGAGTCACTTTAACCAGGAGTCACCTTTACCAGGAGTCACTCTAACCAGGAGTCACCTTTACCAGGAGTCACTCTAACCAGGAGTCACTTTAACCGGGAGTCACTTAAACTAGGGCTCAAATGATCCAGAAGCGACATCAACCAGGAATCATTTTTTATTCCAGTTGGCAGAGCAAGACATTAACCCTGCCAGGGTTAGCTGCTTCATGCACACTACAGCCATCCATGCTAAGAAGGCATGCTCGCACTGTTCTGTACTTGTACAACAATGTCCACCTAATAGAAATACTGCATACCGGTATGTATTATCAACCAGGAGTCACAGCCTTCAGGTGAAAAGGAGACCGCGAGACTTTGGTTCAGAACATGTGCCTAGACTCAAATACGCAAACACAGGTGCAGGCATGCGCACATACACAATATGCAATTAAAATGCAAGATAATGTGTGTGTGTGTGTGTGCGTGTGTGCCTGCATGCAATCCTTTTTAAAAACAACAATTGATTCAGTGTATCCCATTAAATTCCATGAGATGCCACACAGCAAGCCTCTATAATAACTTACAGAGATCTTGTTCTGCAAATTGATCTATTTCTTGAATTCCAGCTGGAAAATACTTACAACCATAACACACACACACACACACACGCACACACAGTCCACTGAGATCTACTATGCAAATACATTCTACACATAAGAATGTCACAGAGGACTTCTGTTTTTTTTACGTTCACTCATAATACACTACAGACTGAGTCACCAAGTCAAACACCAGCATCATTGTTGGTGTAACATCATCATCATTATTAGTAGTATTCATATGTTTGCTAGAATTAGTATTATTAGCATATTGATGACTTACAGTTACGTTTTTTGCTGAGATCCAGTATTGTGGAGGCTACTGTCCCACCGTAGACTGTCCCATTGCAGGATACAGACACCATCCAGATGTGGAAGACAGTGGGAGTGGGAGAGGGAGGTTCGGAAAGAGAAAGGAAAGCAAGAGAGAGAGAGAGAGAGAGAGAGAGAGAGAGAGAGAGAGGAGAGAGGGAGAAAGCTTGGCCCTGAATGGAAGCCAAAGGCCTGAATTCTCTACTTTTTTTCCCTGTGTTATTTTTTCCCCCCTCAGGATTTGGTTTTTCCACTCTGAGTATGGAACTGCGATAATTTGGTGTAGTAGTGATTGGTTTATTTATACTCAATACTGATCCAGAACTTTCCCTCTGGAATCATCTCCTGGGTCTACCAGCTCGACCAATCGGTTCAGCCGAGTGCAGTTTGTCCTCTCGAATGCTTTGAAACCACAGAGCTGTTGAATCACAACACTTGAATCACATGTTATTCTAAAGGTCAGGGGAATTCCTTCCTTAGAAAGAAACCACAGTTTGGTTCTGATTTGACCTGGCTAATGCCAAATGGCAAGAGGCACAAATAATTTGAGGAGGAAGAGGAGGAAGAGGAGAGAGGGACAGCCAAATAGGAGCAACAGGATGTGACCTAATGTCTCACACATTGCAGCATTATTTTATTATTTTTTTTTTTTTATCCAAGCCTACCTCCCACCTTGAATACAGTGCTGAGTTATTACAATGTTAAACTCCCGGTCTGGAGATTAACTTACTGTGTTGCAGGCCAACCCCCCATAAAAACTATAACTTAGAATATATATAAACACATATATAGTCAACTGGAATAATAACTTCATTATTATTTATTAAATTAGTTTGTTTATAGCACAGCTTTTAAAGACCATACTAAATGTTTTAATCTCTTTGTTATGGACAGTATCACCACTTAACTCTTTTCCCTTTCCATATTCATCATACAACCTCTAATGGTGAATAAACCAACACTGTTTATTCTAACCTTGTGATTGATTTGTATAGCTCTCTGAACACTGTGTTCCTTTTTTTTTTTACTATGTTGTTGTCCCTTTTTACATGACATTACACCACATTTATTAAAGCTGACTAGTTCAAAGCGACTTACAATATATGCATTCAACCATGAAGATACTACCCATAAATCATGCAAGTACATTCAATTGATCAAATAAGCATTTTTTCAGGGGGCGAAGATGCAGTCTGAACAGGCTGCTACAGAAGGTGTGTAGGGTTTCTGCCAGTCGGGAGCTTTTCTCACACTTAAGTTCTCTATCTTTCTTAAAGCTCATCCTATTTATATATACTTTGCATGTGTTGAATGTTCTCAGCCTCAGTGAGAGGCAGTGAGAGAGAGAGAGAGAGAGAGAGAGAGAGAGAGAGAGATTGTGATGAGATGGTGCAAGTGGCCAGAGAACAAAGAACCAGGGTGATTACAGGCCTGGAAATTACCGCTCAGAGCTTGTTAGCAGATTGGCGTATCTCTCAGTCTTTTTTTTCTCTTCCAGTAACAGAACAAAAAAAAAGATTGCAAAAACTACTGCGTGGCAGTCTGGAAGCCTGTCATCATGGCTGGATTCCTTCTGGAAGACCATCTGAAAGAAGCCGACACACTGTGCCAGAGATGCGAGTCACACCATAGCACCGCTGTCGACAGCTGGACGCAGTGGGATGTTTTTAGAACACTTTATCGCTGCAGTTAGCCTCTCTAAGGGCTTCATAGTCCAACAACAGACAGGAACCCCTAACCTTTTCAAACGATCGAAAGAAAAGACATTCATGTTGAGTTAGACCATAAGGATTTATGATGAGGTAAGAAAAGTCAAAGTTGTTGAAAGTCATGCTTGTTGGGGACAAGCAACTGTTTCTTATCAAAAGTCTTGGATTCAGTGGCTGAAGATTCATTTGAATTCAGCCCCAGATTAGGCTTTTTATGTATTGGTAGAATAATGTTCTAAAACTATATAGCAAAGCTAAACATTGAGGTCCATGCACAAGAAATTTCACATCAACATTTAAAAATAACTACAAGAATTCTGCCATTAGAATTTTTTTTTATTTAAACAACTTATTTAGTAGAAATCCCTAAGAAACAATTGAGACAGCAGAGTTAATGGGGTTATCTGTATTTTCTATCAGGGTACCATAGGGTACAAAGAGATGAGGTGGAAATATATTCAAATAAATTCAAATACCCCCAAAAAACCTACAGGTGTGAGAACAGGCACTTAGATTAAATTAATTCTAAAATGATTGCACAAAAATGTACCACCTCCCACACACACAATCATAGCGATGACGTTCACATGACATTGACATGATCATATGTACAAACACTTCACAGATTCAAGCACTAGAAAGAACTGAAAGAAATAACCAAACTTTTAGTGTATCTAACAGGTTGGATCTACATAAGTATCTAGTCATGTGTTGGAGTGGCCAGGTAGGACAAAGACTCGGGAGGACTTTGGATCCATCCCTCCACGCCTCCCACATTCTTCAAGACAAGTAGGACCTCAACATGGAGCCCTGCTGGACCAGAGGAACTGTGTGTGTTGCTGTTAAGAAGAAGTTAAAGACTGCAGCCAGTGCAGTGTTGTGATGTCTCCTGGTTGTTTGATGTGCATGGTGGTTCTCCTGGTGGAGCAGAGTGGAGGTGACATCAACCACTCTACAGCTTGGCCTGGCCCGGTTTGAGCTGCAGGGACTGGAGCTTCATGGCCAGGCCCATGTTCCCAGTGATCTTCAGCTTGCCCTGGAAGAATGCCTGCAAAACAAGCAAAGAGTTATTCAACTACCCCAGGGTCTAACCCTAACCCTGTTGAGGTATTCTTGGCCCAGGGCCTGCCAATATATATTTTGTGCTGTAAATAATTCATGCGTTTGCAATGGCTGGCAAGCTGACGTGCTAGCGGCTAGTAGGCTAACATGCCAATATATTCTGCATCACCAGACCTCTGAAAACTTCCTTTGCATTAAAACGCCTATTCAATGGGGCAATCCTAACTTCCACACCCAAATAATACTGTTTTGTTTACATAAAAAGGTATGACTTGTAAATGAGAATACAACAACCCCATCAGCTGGATGTGTGGTAAACCAGCTCAGTGAAGCTGGTTCATAGTAAAGAGTGGAGATCATCCCCATAGACACACACAGCGCTCTTACTCTGAAAAGGAATTTGGCAAGCAAAAAAAAACCAAAACATAATTTTCCACCAAAGTGTTGGAAAATGAAATATAAGCCACAAACCTTGGAGAGCTCCCAATCCTCCCCTTGTGACTTATTAAGTGAAACAGAAAGAGTCAGTTGTTTACTGGTGCTGAGGAGGACATGTGTATGATAACAGGACTTCATACTGGAGAACCGTGGTTTGGAATCACCATACTTCTACGACAAGGTTAGGAACCTGGGAACCAAATTAATCTCGCCAGCTAATGTTGCTCATATCTGCTCTGCAGATAAGGTCAGCTCCCCTCTCATACAGAAAGATTTCTGCCCGGCATTGATCAATAGGCCTTACAGCCGGGTGGTCCGATTTAAACACACTGTCCCCTGACATATTGTTCTCCTCCAAATAGCTCTAACAGCAGGCATGCACTGAATCACATCACATGCAATGAGTTATCACTAAAGGTTTCCGCACAATTATTTTTTATTCAAATGAAACAAGGCCGGGAGACCAAAAGAAAAGTTTTAGGTCCAAGTTTTTATTCCTTGTAACCCATATGTTTCAACATCCAACTCTCTAACGGACACATCTGTAATATTTATGTTCAAATCCAAATCCACAAGGTCACGCTTCATACCCCAACAACATTTTGTGGTCGTGAGACGAGTCATTCATGACCAAATACATTAAGCTTAAGAGACCACATCCAAATACTTTTGAGCGAGAAAGAAGGCTTGTTTGATAACCATTTGCCAAGTTTGCATGGTCAAGGACACTCCTCCAACTCGATAAAACTGTGGGAGGACAAAATAGATGGTTGATATTGTACCGCAATTGTAATTGTTATACTTGCCCGGTTTGAGACTTTACAAGGAGCTCTAGATGAGAAAGCGTCAGTGAGACACACGCAGGAGAATGTGACTCCAATATATCATTTTTTTTTTTTTGGCCCGGATTCCAGAAGAATCTGACTCAGAAGATCACGGTGTGGAGAAAACATGAGTCAAAATATTACCAAAATTACCAATTTATTTTTTTATATTAGGTTTACCGACATAAGGAAAGCTGTTTGACTGTCCCAGTCGCATTTCTAGTAGCCATTTTGTGCGATCTATTGGTTGGTTTTAAGAGCAGCATGGACCTCTTACAAGGGTAGATATCTCTCACAATGGTAGATTGGGAATGATTTGGATTGAGATTGGTGGGAAGCCCATATGTTTTTTGACCGCTGCAATGCTATGCTACGTCTTCACAAAAACATTAAAGGTCTAGTGTGTAGAATTAAATAGCATTGAGCGGAACAGACTTGGGAGAAATATAATTTAACATTGATACGTTTGTTTTAATTATTGTATTATCTAATAATAGTACAATAATTAAAAATCCTAAAATCCTTTGCTTTACCCCTTAATATCTACATGGGGAGTGGGTCCGCCATGTTGCGACACCATGTGTTTTTTGAATGTGTTTTGGGCTAAGATTTGGAGGGAATGAGTGGGCTGCGCTATCCCAGGAGCCAGGAGCTCCATGCATCTTAACACACACACACACCGTGGTGTCATAGTGTAAGTGTCCTCGAAGCTTAACCCTCTCTCGGACGCGAACATCATTGGCTGTACAGACAGAGCCCCACAAATCCACACACACTGTGGCGTTATGTATGTGTACTAGAAGCTTAACCCCCTCTCGGACAGGAATATCAACAAAAGCTGCTGCTGCTGCTATAACCTATACATTTAAAGACTAATTAACTAAATAGAATCCCTAAATCTATCAAAGAACCTCATCACTTGACAATTGGCTTTTTGATCCTGGTGTAGACTATTACATCATTATGGAAGTACCTAAACCGGGTCACAACTCTAACGACGATTAAAAAAAAAAAAAAAAAGTATTATACCCTAAATTATTATTAAAAAATAATTATTCCCTAGTACTAGGTTATAGGTTTGCCATTACAGAGGCCCTGTTTTAAAAATTAAATAAAAAAATGTTTTGAATATTTCGATTGTGTTCTGCCCGTCATAAATCATCACATGAATCATGAAAAATAGAAGCCAGACCCATTTACTTTTGCTCAGAAGAAGCAAAATGATCAGATATACATCTTAAAGTCAGACTAGTTTGACTTTAAGATTAGAGATACTAGAGATACTCAATCAGGAACAGAACTCACAGACTGGGCGTTGATCTTCCCCGTCATCAGGGCCAGAAGGTCGCTATCGGACATTGCAATGGTGCAGTCTGCCTTCTTAGCTGGAGGGCAACAGAGAGACAGGGTTAACAATGTTCAAGCCCTGATGATTCTTGCCACAAAAACAGCAAAGCCATATAACTGGGTCAAGCTTAGAGAAAAAGGCTAACGATAACTGTCATCACCTGTCTTGTACCCCATAAGAACAAGCTGAGTCAAAACAAAGCATGTAGGCTTGAGTACAGTTTCCTCTAGGGCTGGGCAATAATCACGGTTATTTGATATGGAATCGATAGTGTATTTTTTTTAATGAAATGTAATGAATGGTATTGGACTAAAACTTCTTTACCAACATTTCAGACTTCTTATTTGATCATTTTAAGGGCATATCTTCTCATCATAATTAATTTATACTGTTAATCTGGGTATCATGGTAAGTCAAATACATTTCATGTAGAATACCATAAAACAAAAAATAAAAAATAAAAAAAAACAATTTAATTGAATTATTGCACATTCTAAAAGTAATGCCAACAAAGCAGGAATAACTATTGGCTAGGGTGTTGATCAGAAATATACCTGGATCAATCCCCCAGTTTCCCCACCCAGCCTATCCCTGTGCAAGATGCCTAACGCCCTACCTATTTATTAATTACATGTATGAATTCACTGCTCAACCCCTACCTGCTCCCTTAATCTGTATTTTTTATTTCTAACCCCTATCTGCTCTTTAAACACCTGTTTCTGTACTGTCCAACTCCCACCTACTCCTTAATGAACAGTCTCTGTATTCACTGTCTAACTTCTCCTGCTCCTAAATGACATGCATGTGAATATTCTCTTGAAGATGCTTTAGATAACAGCATCTGCTGAAATGACTTGGATTTGGACAATTGTCCTGGGGCGGTTTCCATCTCTTACCCGTGTCGTTGTGGACACAGCCGGTTCCGTTCTTCACATCCACATACCAGGTCCCCTCCTTTCCATCAGGCCCGTCTTTTACTTTAAAGGCAAACACACCTCCAATCTTTTTGACAAAACTCGCTCCTTCCTGTCCGGTCAGCACAGGGAGGGAGGGGAGACAAATAAAAATTAATGAATTGACTAAAACCTTGTTTATGCTAAACTGAAACTTTGATAGACATATAATGTTTATCCAAGAGTGTCTTCGACTTTGCATTATCAATAGTATATTTATATTTTTACAATTGATTTGATACTAATATTTACCCAGTAAATATTATCATTTTCACTTTTTTATTTTTTATTTTACTTACACACGATTAATCAAGTAGGACTAAACAGAGATATTAAGATATCTGGTAAGGCAATTATTCAAATCATTTCTCATTTGCATAATAAGGCTATTAAAACTTGATGCCAAAACTCGATTTAATCCTGTTTTGGAGTAAATCTCTACAGAACTCATGTGTTGAGATTTATCTGCTGCATCTGTTAAAATGTAAGACTCAATGCAGGCCTGAATGCCTTCAGAATACACTCCAATACTTTCCCACATAAAAAACAGAAATCATGCCGTACATCTCAAGAGGTCAATACAAAACGCATTGATATTTAATACTAAAAACATTGGCAACTGTTATCTAAACAGCAGAATATAACATACTTGGCTGGCATTGAGAACACAATCTGAAGCGCAATAAGACTTCTGTTCTCCCCAAGAGTCATTTTTTGTATATTATTATTCAGCACTGCAACTTAGAGAGATAGTCTTGTTCAAGAAAGTCCAACCTAAATATTTCTGTTTTTTAGCATTATAAAACAATGTCCCTGATATTCTTCTCTATGCCAGACAATGCTTTTAAGTATAGTGTGGTAGAAACAATATACAAAAATCGAACATTTCAGTTAAGTCAGACTGCTGTTGCAATTTTCATAGCTCAACCACTATTCCACTACTGCCGTGTTTCCAATGCACCACTCTTTAGAAATAACTATTATCCTATATGCTTCCTATCATATATATTACTTAAACTCAACCATGATGATGCACATCATCAATCTCTGACCTAAAACTTAAACATGGCAAACTAATCCTAAACTTAAACCACTGTTGTGTGGTTTAATATCCCCACACCATGGGAATTAAGCGTTTTAGTTTAAACCGCTGTCTTTGAGACGAGGTAGCAAAAGGCAGGCCAGGGAGTTGTCTCTGGTGGAACCTATCAGTATGCACTTTGCACTACATCACCTCCTGCAGCTTCTTGTTGATCTCCTGGAACACAGCATGTGACTTGAAGCCCTCCAATCCATCACTGGCGCTGGTGAACACAGCGTGGATATTCCTGTTACAGTGATAAGCCCAACAACACAAGGTTCAAAGACATTTGTACAGGGGAGGGGGCAAAGGTACAGACATGTGTCAATGATTTCCCAAGAAAAACTAAATGGGCCTTTAGTTTGAACATAATAATTGTTTGCTCTATTCATCTGTTGACAGAGCAATTACCCAAGTCAGTAATTGCATTGCCTCAAGCAAAACAAAACGGTTAAAATGTACAGTTTTTCTCACCTAAAGTTTATCTTTTATGTTATCAACACAAACACTGTTCTTATCAACCCCATTACCAAACAGACAAACACATTATTTTAGCCACTGGACTGGTATGATGAAAGTGTATTAATTAATCCATAATGATCGATGTATTGCAGTGACCTGGAATGTCAATGCCCCAGTGGACGGCTCCACTCATTATAACACTCTACAAACATATACCTGCACAAGGGAATGACACTTACAATGGACACGTGTCGTATGCATTTTATATACAGTCTGTAGATATACTTTAGGTTTACAAGTACTTATCAGGCATACTTGTTTATGTATAAAGTGTTTCCTGAATTTCAACTAGGCCTGGGTGAAGAACCCGATGACGTCCCTCTCGTAATAACCAAGGACAAGTTCGATTAAGCGATCAGAAATGTGATTACATATTTTGAACTAAAACTCACCTAGGGGTATGTACTTCTGGCATTTTCACTCAACTTTAAACAATATGTAAGAATCAAATGAAAGAGCAGGCTGCAGAGTAGTCGCGGCTATGGTGTGTCAGACTTCCTTGTTTGAGAACCAATCGACACCAGAGCCAAGATGATCTCCAGACCACACGTATCAACCGCAGATGCACAGATCAGCCAGTGGGCCTATGTATTCACTGCAGATAGTATTATATATTTTGTTCTTTAATGTATTTTAACGTTCATTATGTTTAAAGGGAATTAAAGCAATCCACTATATTCGTGTATTGAATATCTGTCACTTAGTTGTTATTGTCATTACTGTTTTCGTGGAAGAAATATTTATTTGGTTTGAATTTCATGTCTTAATATTACCATTTTGTAATATGTTGATTTCAGTATATTAACAAGAAAATCGTATTTTTCCCTTTCCAGCACATTTCATTGAACGATTTGTAGCCTAACAGCTTGGGCTAGCATCTGCTTGGAATGTGTTGCTGATGTGTGATGATGGTTGTGATGGTTGTGGTGGTGGTGTTGGAGGTGATGGTTGTGGTGGTGGTGTTGGAGGTGATGGTTGTGGTGGTGGTGTTGGAGGTGATGGTTGTGGTGGTGGTGTTGGAGGTGATGGTTGTGGTGGTGGTGTTGGAGGTGATGGTTGTGGTGGTGTTGGAGGTGATGATAGGGTCGGTGCAGAGCTAAACAGAGACGGAACTCAGAGGACTGAACGAGACAACGGCGTCAGGGCAGAGGTGCCTTCAGGTAAATTGAATTCTGAATTCGGGCATTTGTAATGAACGAAAACTATGGCTTGTTTGAAATTTAATCTGGAAATGTCAACTTCCATGACAGACAGCAATGCTGTCAATCAAATATCGCTCCAGAAACAGCCAATCACAGGAGAGCCCGCCCTGCCTGGGTTCCCTCCCCAAAGTGCCGAACATGAGAGCAGAACATGATTCGCGAGAGGTTGTTAGATGTGAGAGCAACAAAGAAATCTCGGTTCCCCGATTTCCTCTCGAGCTCTGAATTTCCTCGCTCGGGGAGAAGCGCCCTGAGTGCACGCGTGCGCGCAGAGAGAATTTGCGCGCTCGCTGTTAATATCTGCGCGTGTGAAATACTATAATACGCCCGACTGCATGTTTTATCGTGTGAGTGCAATTTGGCACTATTGTAACGCCATAATACCGATCTTTATTTGTATGAACACAGCGTAATGATATATTATTATCTGGGAAGACGACTGACCGACTTCATGCGCTCTTGATCCTTGGGGAAGCCAAACATTTGGGTCCCCTTGAAATGCAGAACCAAATAAAAAAATAAAAATACCAAAGCGCTATTTAAGTACAGTGTTTCTGTGCAGATTATGTAGGCAAGAGAGATGTATTATGTACAACAGTGTAAGGTTATAAATACAGGTTTGCCAGCATAGGTTTGTCATCAAGTATAGGGGGAGTATATAATAATAATAAAATTAATAATAATATACACATGTATATGTATATATGTGTGTGTGTGTATTAGTATATCTATGTATATTGTGTAGGTTTTGGTCAGGTTATGGAATATATATATATATATATATATATATATAGCCTATATAACAATTAAAGTATTGTGCAGTTTTTTTGTGATAGCAGTGCAAGGGCAATTGGTGAAACAGTGCAGTAATTAATGTAAACAGTGATGTAGTGCAAAGCAGTACATTTAAACAGGCGAACATTGCATAAAGTGAGATGCAACAAGTACTTGGGTATGTGTTATTTGTTATATTTACCATTAACTATCGCACTCGCTGCTGTCAGTTAAACTAACTAATCACTCTCCATTAGAAGAACATGGCACCGAGGCGATTGCTTGGAACTATTTAGGCCTACATCAACCACGTGACCACCAATCTAATGAGTGCAACGAGTGTCGCAACTCTGTTCTCTCTGGGCCGGTGGTAGTGGATGTGCTTGAAGTGATGCATATAACGTGCTTGTCACTAATTAGGACCACAACACCGCCCTCTGCTGGAAAGCTGTTGGAATTGTTACCTTTCATTCTAACATCTTTAACATATAGGCTACTATTGTTTGTATATGCCTATAATCTAGTTTAATATTTTGGAATGTTGTAATTGTGAGTACCTTCATAGGAGAATATGCCTGCTATTCTATTGAATCAAATTGCTCCATGTAAAAAACATAAATCCATCATTCAACCGTGACCTCGCCAGTCAGTCAATGGCTTTTCCCTCGATTTAATGAGGATTTAGAGCCAAAACAGCAGGATCAGCTTTTTGTGCACGCAGGTCGTGTCAACTAAAGTAAGGGATATCGGGGAGCGTGACAACAACAGAATATCATTTTAGTGGATTAACACATTACAAAGTAATCCATACAAACATTGCTGCTTCTACTACTACTACTACTACTACTACTACTACTACTACTACTACTAGGCCTACTAATGATAAAACAAATAATAACAATACATAATTTGTTGTTTTTATATTTTATTAATTATACAAATTAATACATGTGGTGGGCTGTTTTTAAAAAGTTAAAACTATAACTATAAAGCTATAACTACTATAAAACTACCTGGAGGAAAGCGATGCGAAGCAATAGATTATAGATCACAGTTCCTGCTAGAAGGCGTACCGTACGGTCACGTGCTCATTCATGACCGTCGACTTCCTGTTTTGGATTGAATTCTTAGTTGCATTGAAGTTCACGTACCATTGACCGTGTGTACACCACTTGTGTGTATATTTGCAAGACACATTTTTCAATGAGTGTATGACATAATAGGTAAGTGTCTTCACCTGTCACTGAACTGGAAGACGGTATTTGATCACGTTAACATCGGTTGCATATTCGGCCGACAGACATAAGGCAGCCAGGAGACTGTCAATCTACAGTGCCATAGCCGCGTACCTTGCTGAACGGAGATACAAACGTGCTTATCAGACAAAGCCATGGCGAACCTGCTTTCCCTGCAGTTCAGTGCCTCTGTCAGACACACGGGCAGGCTAGTGTCTCCTAGAGCCGCGTCCTTGACTCACAGACGCTTCAAACAGGACTCCTCTGCAGAGTACCTTCACAAAAGCATTGTACCCTCAATGCATTACCAAAAGAGTCTGCCTAGGTAAGTATCTATTTTAAAGCCCATTTTAAATAAAAAAAATTCTCACAGAAAGGTCTTTATTCTGTAGAGAAGGGTACCCGGATAGACTGACGTGAATGAATGAATGTAGGTGAAAGTGCACAGCTGATTGGGGCTTGGACGTGATGTAAACACAAGATGGCGGTGCTCCACCCAATGAGATCAGTTGCACTTTTGGGATAACTAAATTCCATACCATGTTTTTTTTCAGGCTACCTGTTCCCAAACTAGAAGATACCATCAGAAGATATTTAGCGGCTCAGAAGCCACTGTTGGACGACGACCAATTCAGGTGAATGGACTGGAATATATTTGATTAAAAACATAATAATGTAACCTGACCTAAAATTATGTATTCATATGCCTTCTATGTGATCCCAGGACCACTGAGAACTTAGCCAAGGATTTTCAGAGTACGACAGGGAAGACCTTGCATGAAGAACTGGTGGCACAGGATAAGAGTAACAAGCACACCAGCTACATCTCAGGTGAGAGACAATGCAGGGGATCCTCAATGGGAGTCTGATTATGTTAAATATACAGATGCACATACATGTACCCCTGTGTTTCCCCACAGTTGTATCTAACCACGAATGTTTTGCAGTTAGCTTAATGCTAATAGCTTCACCTCTTTCCTTGAGCAAGATACCCTAATGCATGCTACATAATGATATCTGAAAGACATTGTATGTCACTTTAGATTAAAGCCTGCTAAATTACTACATAGTACAAATCCTTTAGTAATTTTATCCTAAGTGACACATTTCATTAATAAGCCGGTAGGGGCATCTTTCCCGAGGGATGCCTATGTTTAGACAGCAGACATTGGGGATTGATCCAAGAACCTTGTAGCTTAAGGGCATAAATCCTTATCCCTACTAGCCTACCCTGCCTCATCCACTTCCGTCCTATCCTCCAGCGCCATGGTTCGACATGTACCTCTCGGCCCGGGAGTCTGTGGTGCTGAACTTTAACCCCTTCATGTCCTTCAACCCGGACCCCCGAGCCGAGTACAATGACCAGCTGGTCCGCGCCACCAACGTGGTGTGCTCGGCTGTGCGCTTCATGAAGACCCTGAGGGCGGGGGTCCTGGCCCCCGAGGTCTTCCACCTCAACCCGTCCAAGAGCGATACGGATGGCTTTAAGAGGCTGATCCGCTGGGTGCCCTCCTCACTGTCCTGGTACGGAGCTTACATGGTGAATGCCTATCCCCTGGACATGTCCCAGTACTTCCGCCTCTTCAACTCCACGCGCGTGCCCAAGCAGGGCCGGGACGAGCTGTTCACAGACGCCAAGGGGCGGCACCTGCTGGTGATGCGGAAGGGCAACATGTACTCGTTCGACGTGGTCGACCCCGACGGGAACATGGTGAAGCCCGCCGAGATCCAGTCCCACCTGAACTACATCCTGGCGGACGAGAGCCCGGCCGCGGCCCACCCTCTGGGGGTGCTGACCAGCGAGAACCGGGACGTGTGGGCGGGGCTGAGGGACAAGCTAGTTGCAGCGGGCAACGGCGAGACGCTGCAGGAGGTGGACAGCGCGCTGTTCTGCCTGTGTCTCGACGACGAGGACATGCGTGACCACATCCACACCTCTCACAACATGCTGCACGGCGACGGCTGCAACCGCTGGTACGATAAGTCCTTCTCTGTGGTGATGGCCCGGGACGGCCAGACCGCCATTAACTTTGAGCATTCGTGGGGCGACGGCGTGGCCGTGCTGCGCTTCCAGAACGAGATCTTCAAGGACACCACAGAGAAGCCACTAGTACACCCGGGCTCCGCCCCCACCGGCGTGGACTCTGCGGCCGCCGTGCGTAGGCTCCATTTCCACCTTGATGACGCGCTGCGCACCGGCATCGACACCGCCAAGGAGAACTTTGACGCGGCCGTGTCCAAGCTCACCATCGACGCCTTGGAGTTCAAAAAGGGCGGGAAAGAGCAGTTGAAGAAGCAGAAGCTGAGCCCTGATGCAGTCGCCCAGCTGGCGTTTCAGATGGGCTTCCTGCGGCAGTACGGCCACATGGTGGCCACGTACGAGTCCTGCAGCACGGCCGCCTTCAAGCATGGACGCACCGAGACCATCCGCCCGGCCACGGTACACACCAAGCGCTGCGCCGAGGCCTTCGTCCAGCGGCCGGGGGAGCACAGCGTGGAGCAACTCGTAGAGATGCTGAAGGACTGCTCCAAATACCACGGGCAGCTCACCAGGGAAGCTGCCATGGGTGAGTTATATTATACATCTCAACACAGATGGTATAGGGTGATGGATAGAATCACTATAAAATACAACCCATAGAAAAACTGGGTTTATTTTATGAATGAAACTTTGAAACATCCATTTTCCAAAGTATCTAATCGATTTTAGTGGTTTATACCACTTAGGCAATACTATTTTTGAGTTGGTAGGGGTAAAGCTGAAACTAACAAAGATTTAATCAAATAATTGTTACTTTTAGGTATGGAGGTTTGATATCTTGTTCACTCTAGTCTAGTCTTCTAGTCAAACAGTTCCTTCCCCTTCTCCAGGTCAGGGTTTCGACCGCCACCTCTTTGCTATGCGCTATCTGGCCAACACTAAAGGGCAGGCCCTCCACGACTTATACAAGGACCCGGCGTACGCGGCCATCAACCACAATGTCCTGTCCACCAGCACCCTCACTAGCCCGGCTGTCAGCCTGGGCGGCTTCGCCCCCGTCGTCCCAGACGGCTTTGGCGTAGGCTACGGTGTCCACGACGACTGGATCGGCTGCAACGTTTCCAGTTACCCATCCCGTGATGTCCACGAATTCCTGCGATGTGTCGACAAGTCTCTAGCGGACATCTTCACAGTGTTGGAGGGGAAGCCCATAGTCTAAAATGGCTGTTTTGATGATTGAGAGCGTCAGCTTCTTGATTATTTTTGATAAGGTGCAAACGATGCAGTGATTGTGGCAAGTAATGGCAATAGCAATTTTGGTGTTAGGGTGATATTTATTTAAATATACTGGACTTGTAAAACTAATTGACTTAATGTACTTTACAACTTAGTATATTTAGTGGCTTAATGTATCATTGACTTAGACAGCTTCCAACAAGTAATGCATTGAAATACTAGAAACCATAAAAGCCTTAGTGAAACGTGAATACGGTTGACATTGACGAAGAACTAGTTTGACATGGTATGGCTAGGGTATCGATCCTTAGTTAGGGAAAGCAATGTTTCCATTCAGAATGTATGCTATTTCAATAACTAGCTCACCATGTCAAATGTACATACTTGATTCAAAGCCTTGTGCTTTTCTAAATGAGCTGAAATAAATTAATTTTATTTTGTAAAAGTTTGTTTATTTACCAAATGCATTTGACAACAAAAGACATTTCTATAAACTAAAACAACATCAGTTGTTCAAAAGATCGTTCAACAGAGAAATCAAAATAAAAGGCTTCTTCAAAAAACAAATGTACAAAAGCTGTACGTACAGGATTAGGATCAACATTAAAGCAATTCAAAAGGAAAATCGGAATCATTTTAGATGGGCTTGATTTTGAAGTGCAGGCCGATTAGACTGAAGACGAGACATTTCAGGTCCTGGACCAGGTAGTAGAAGACGCGGAGACCCTCTGGATCTCTGCACAAGACAGGAAGATAAGAGTTTAAGAAACGTTGGTCATCAACCAGGCACTACCTCCAGAAGAAGACTTCAACCAGGCCTGTGAACAAAGTTCGCTAACTCTGCTTTTGCAGCCTAGCATTTGTACATGTATACATGTTTCCTAAGGACATTTGAAAGGAATAACCATTTGATTGGCAGTTGTAATACTTACTTAGACTGGTTTACATCAATCAAGGAGCCGATCTTCGATGTTGTAAAGGAAATGTGTTCATCTCCAATGACTATCTCCAACTCCTGTGGAAATGGAGAAACAGTTGAAGTTGAGCTTCAACCAAAATTCTGCAGATGTTTTGTTACGGATGGACCATCAATCTGGTCATATAAATAAAGTATTATGTAAAGCTAAAACGGCGATTTCGTGATTTGCAGCAGGTACCAAACGTAGTAGTAAAAGCTTTGAGACCGAATAATAATATCAAACCTGTCTTCCGACTCTATCAGGTGGTGGCCAAAGCGCATCGTCTTCCTTAGTTATTTCACTGTCGTCGATGATCCTTTTGAGTTCCTCCATCACACTCTTGTGTACATACGCCTAAAACAGTCAACAGGGAATGAGGTTTGCTTAAAGAAACACGGTTTACAGGCCACACAACCATAATAAACGAGTCATATCCAGACATACAACAAATCACAACGGTTAAGGAAAATGCAATAAATACCTCTTTTCGGATCATAACGTCGTTCTTGTAGTTGCTGTTGTTTGCATATCTCAGTTTTCCTGCAGTACAACATTCAGCGTTAAAACTTAAGTTTCCGACAGACCGACCCATTCTATATGACCGACCCATTCTATATGACCGACCCATTCAAACAGCAAACAAAACTAGTGAGGGTGAGAACTAGTGAGTACACAGACCATGTGAGACATACAAAACGATATTAGATTCGAGATGCAATAAAATGCAGCTCACAAAATGCATCTTGAGTTCCGAGAAGGACATATTTGGCATTTTTAAACAGAGCAGAGCTGCACCATGGCGCGGTGGCCATCAGCGCGGCCTATAGCAACACACCGAGCCTCACAACTCACCGTCAGGCCGGAACTCAAACTCCAGGAATTCGTGTCCGAATTTCCCCTTGTGTCCGACATAATATCTTAAATAGAAGTCGCTCGTGGACATCCTGAGTCTTTAGTATTTCTGTATTTTGTAAACGGTCCGATTGAAAGAAACACAAGGGGCTCGCGCGATCCTACTTCACCACCGCGCTGCACTTCCTGCGCATGCGTAAAGTGGCGCGGCGGCGTCCGTCGCGCTTTAATGACGTCGACATCAGCTTCGCGCACACACACGTGTGGTCAAAGTTGAAAGATGGCTGGTTCGGTCTCCCAGCAGCTTGAGGAATTGTTAAACCCTTTACCGAAGTTCGCAGACCCGGAGAACGACCAGGACGACGAGACTAAAGCCCAAGTGGATGACAGGTTTGACGAAGACGATCACGAAGATCACGAAGATGGGTTTGGCCTTAGCAATCTGCGAAAGCACAACACGTCTCTGCTGGCTGAGACCGACCGCCGGTACGTGGGAAAGGCAGTATCTCGTAAACAACTGCTTAAGGAGATGGGGCAATCAGACGAAGAAGATGATGACGAGGAAGAAGATGATGTGACCGAAACGAAAAGTGAAGATGAGGATGATGATGATGAAGAAGAAGAAGAAGATGATGATGACATTGCATCTGGGGGGGAAATGGAGACGCAAGACGCGCAGTTGACAGGGAAACCAAATAGTACGGTCAAAACCCTTGTGTCTAACAAGAAACGTACAGACTTCGTTTGTGCTGAGGGGGTGGACTTGCACAAGTTAACAGAAGGGATGGACGATCTGGGAGCGAGTGATGATGACGATGGGAGCGATGATGATGATGGAGAGGAAGATGATGATGACGACTCTGAAGAGGGGACTGAAGACGAGGATGAAGACCAGGGCACAGTCAAGACCTTCTCTAAAGAGAAGGTCGATGAGGAAGTGGAGAAAGGCAAGGCCGTGAAGAATCAGCTCATTCTGTGGGACCAACTGCTGGAAGGTCGAATCAAGATCCAGAAGGCTCTCGCCACGGCCAATCAGCTTCCACAACCACAGACGTTCCCAGAGTTTAAGCAGCAGGGCGGTGCAGAGTTCGCTGGGGCGTTGAAGAACAGCCACAAAGCCCTGAAGGCTCTCCAGCGGTCTCTGCTGGAGCTGCAGGACCAGCTGCTGCACCAGAACCCCGAAACCAGGCCCATCTCCCTGGGGAAGACCTACGGAGCTGCGGCCAATAGCGACGATGAGCTCAACGAGGAGATGGAGCTGGAACCGGGGGCTGGATCCGGTGCCTTGAAGCGTAAGCTGGATGTGGGACAGTACCCGGGCTTCATGGCCAAACGCTTTGCAGACTTCCAGCCCTACTGCAACGGCACGCTGCAGAAGTGGCACGACAAGACCAGGCTGACCATGGGCAAGAGCAGCAAGGGCTTCGGCGCCTTTGAGCGCAACATCGTCACCCAGGTGGAGCAGGTGCTCCTGGACAAGGAGAGGCTGCTAAGAAGAACCCAGACCCGACGCACTGAGTACAGAGTCCTGGGGAAGAAGGACACGTCGTCGGCCGCGCCCCCCGAAGAGCCGACTGCGCCCTTGGAGGACAGAGAAGAAGAGGAGCCCGCGGACGAGCAGACGATGAAGGCCAACCGGCACCTGAAGGACCTGGACGAGGACATCTTCGACGACGACGACTTCTACCACCAGCTCCTCCGGGAGCTTATAGAGCGCAAGACGAGCACTGCCGACCCCAACGACCAGGTGGCCATGGGCCGGCAGTGGCTGGCCATCCAGAAGCTGCGCAGCAAGATCAAGAAGCGTGTGGACACCAAGGCCAGCAAGGGGCGCAAGGTGCGCTTCACCATCCACAGCAAGCTGGTGAACTTCATGGCCCCGGTCGACCACAGCCCCATGAACGACGAGGCCAGGACCGAGTTGTTTCGCTGCCTGTTTGGCAAAAATTCACCGCTGGAGGGGCCGCAGATCAGCGTCATGTAAAAGGAGATCAATGTCAATGAGGCCTTGGTGCCACGGCATCCCCTCGAGACTTCTACCTGGACTGTGTTGGTTCATATTCTTGGGACCGAAGATTAATGTTTTGTATGAATTTGAGTATGAGGGAGTGGGAATGGATAAAGTTAATTGCTTTGAAGAGTAGCCGTGTCTTTGGGTAGCAATGTTTCTATGTGTATAATCAAAATATCAGTAGACCTTTATAATAGCCTTTTAAAACGCCAAGATCTCTGTTCATCTGTTTTTCTACCATAAAGTATATGGATTATGACTGACTTTCTGTTAACATAAGTATCACTGCAAAATAACCATTATATTCAAAACTGATGGGGAAATAAATGTAGGGATATTGTGATAAATCTTAAATTATTTTGTAATATGTAGTTACACCAAATATAACTAAAATAGTGAAAGGGGGTCAAAACAAACATACAGATTCTACTTGGGGGTACACATTCAAATCACGTGCTACATGAGACATTAGACAATTCATAAGACAGAAAAATAGATTTATTACCTGAGAAATGAACATAAAACTGTACAGAAAGCAAAACATTTCATAACAGGCCTCATGTAACTAGCTTATGCGGCTTAACATGGCTCAAGAGAAACGGTTAGAAAAACATTGGCTCATTCATTTAAACATTACTTCATGTATTTGCAGCCTGAGGATTTTATTCCATACTGTTAAACATAACACAAGGAGGTAACTTTATTAGACCACAGGGCCTTTTGTCACATCAGATGCACATCATGGAATATCACCATAAATAATGTTAATGAAAGTATTGAGATTCATGACAAAATTGGTGATTCATGTTTTTTCTTTGGTGTTTTATCATACTAAACAGGATGAAATTTAAGTTTGATTTCTTTGTAGGATGTTAAATTACAAATAGACAAAACAGAATTGTATTCTTGAAAACACATCAGATCTGTCCTGTGCTAAGGTTGCATTGATAATTATTTGCAGATATTCATCTCATAAAGCCCTGAAATTCAGACAGCACTAAACTACATTGCATTTTCCTTTGACATTTTAGGGCATCACTGGCCAACAAGTTTCACTTCTTTGGGAGCAAGACTACAGACTATTAAGTGGTTGAGCCGAGTCTTGGACTAAAACTATTTTAAGACTCTGCTCAACCATTCAAGGCAATCACATAAGGTAGTTCAGAATATAATATCAAAATAAGACATGTGTTCCCTTTTTCATCGTCCTTAGTCAGGCAAGAAAGGGACCATAGCAAAAGAGGTTCTTTATTTCACATTAAGCCCTTCCTGTCGAAGAATGCATTGTGGTCAATGGGGGCGACTGCTGGGCTCAGTGTTTTGCAGGTTCTGAGTCAATCCATAGTCCTCCAGGCAGCCGTTGTGCTTCTTGGTTAAACCCCCATTGAGGATGTCCTGGATGTGTTGAACTATTAGGTTTATGGCGACTGTATAATGAGAAGAAGAACATTTAACATAATTAATCAATTTTAATTTAAGACAACTTAATAATTTATAACATGTATGATTATTTTACAAATACTGTGATTATTCATTCAATTTAATCCTATCGTTATTTCCATTGCAGTGAGTCGAAGAAATTAAGCTAACCAAGGTTGTCAGCGCCTCTGGGTATGATGACGTCAGCGTATTTCTTGGTCTAGACAGGGGACACGAAAGTTAATGTTATCAATTCAGTACATTCTCAGAAAGGTGGAACTAGGCTTGACAGGCCAGGCTATTCACCGGTAGGCAGAACTCCTCAAAGGCAGGTTTGACGAACATGATGTACTGGTTGAGTACGCTCTCCAAGTCCCGTCCTCGTTCACAAATATCCCGAAGCACTAGGGGGCCACAAACACAAGTTGGAACAATACACGTTAGAGTAGTACAATTCAACAGTTTCAACTTTCCTTCAACACATTTGTATTATTTGGAACTGAGGCTGCACAATATCTGAAACCAATAGGGCAAGTGTAGCCCTATTTCAGGTATACGATTTAGTGAACATTTAATCCAATGAGTGCATACATTACTCACGTAGGCCAAGCCCTTAATCCAGTGTTAATGCCATGTTCTACTAGTTGAGGTAGACAGGACCTACTATGCAGACTCATAAAAGTAGACTAAAACTATATTGCTGTAATGATTGTTGTCCCGTAAGGTTGTTTGTTGCTCACCTCTGCGTGACAGTCTGGTATCGGCATCTGTGTCGACGAACAGCTTCATTTGGAACATGTCCCGGATCTCCTCAGCATAGAACATTAGAATGCCCTCACAAAGCACCACATCTGCTGGGTACACCGTCACAGTCTCCTCCTTCCTGCACTCAACACGCATAAGCAATTAGTTTTTACTTTTTCACAGAATAAAATATTTTTCAAGAGTTAAATATTTTTCTAGGGCAGGCGAAATTGTCTTTGTTCTCGTCTTAAAATGCCTGAACATATCAGTAACTCATACATTTCACATAAATAATTTGCATAAATGTTTCTGCAAACTGCATTTATTTTTTTTCACAATTTTTAAGCTTTGTCTCGGGATACGCACATTTTCCCCTGGAGCCTGGATGATATGGCATTTCTGTTATTGGTTGCTTTTTTAATGTTTTATTAGAATGCACTGGACGGAACCAAAGACAAATCTCCACCTCATGTACAAAAAAGGATTCTGTGCACACAAAAAAAACACGTCATGGTGAAATGAAAGACAAGCCTACCTGGAATGGATGACAAAGTCGTACACGGGAAGCTGCACTATTTTGCCATCCAAGATGTCCCACAAGGTGGAGATGATGAGGTCATTATCGAACGCATCTGAGCAGGAAGACAGAGGGTGAAGAAGAATGATGACGAGCAGTGACTCATGATGTCACTTCCCTTCCCTTCTTGCATCAGAATACTGCACATTCTACACCAAACTTGTCCCGTCATCATACTGCACATTCTACACCAAAGTGGTCCCGTCATCACAGGACGATAGCCAAATGCTTAATGCAGCTTAGACACTGCAGGACAACAAACAGTAGAAGCGCTAACCATTGCTGTCACCTTTTGACCCATTGTTCCTGGAAAACACAGGGACTCAACAAGGCAAAATATCAATAAATTATTGATATTGATATTGGTATTGGTTTGGCATTATACAGCCATTCAGTGATTTTCAAGGAGAAACATCTGAACAGTTATCAATGACCGGACAACGTGTACATCACAATATTACAAAACACTAATGTCCAAGACTTGACCCCTTCATAACTGACCAACATCACATCAAAGAGTATCCCTAACCCTGATCCCGGAGCGAGGGCTATAGATACCTGGATGGTCGAAGTTGAACTGTCCCTTCAGAGCTCTGGCTTTCTGCTCCGGGGTGAGCACCCTGTAGAAGCTGTCCAGGCTGAGGATCACCACCTGCCTGTGGTGGTGGTCGATCTTGTTCTGCCCCAGAAGCTCCATGATCTTACTGCACACTGACGACTGTAGCCAGGGGGAAATCAAACGTGCATTGCTCAAATAGTGAACACAGACACATAACATTAAGGATTCCGGATCGTTGCACAAGGATGAATGCAGCCCCTACATAATCAAAGTATACTACTTTCCATTGTTAAAGTGCTCGAATGGAATAGGTCACAACACTTCAATTCAACGTTCAATATGTTCTTTCAAAAATAAATTGTCATAAAAGAAGAAAAAAAAGAAGAAAAGAAAATCCATATATGCTACAAAACATATGGACTGCAATAGTTGAGGGGTAAAAATGAAAAATTAGAACAGCTGTCTTAATGAACGGTTGAGGACCAGGAAGTTTAAAACCACGAGATACTGCTCTCCCATCCCACACTTTCCCATCTGCTGCGTACCATCTAAATTAAAAACACGACGTAGTACGAAGCCCACTTTACTTCCTTGCTACTGAACAAGACTGATACAATTAAGACAACGTGTTACCCTCAATCGACAGTGATTTATGTTTTTTTAATGCAGAAATCTTAGAAATTTGAATGAGAAATGGGACAAATTCTGGAGTCTTTTATGTCCTTCATTATTCCTTTATGGGTCAAATGATCAGACAGAAAAGCAATGGTAGGCCTACCTACTATTGTGTATTAGGCCTATCTAAACCTAACCATGAATGATAGAATCTTCAAGAAGTCCTTAGCAGCACCATGTAATGGCCGCATTGTAGACCAGTCTGTAGGCAACAACCAGACCATCCCTTTATATATTTTTTAGAAGACAATACATCTGAACGGTTAACATACCGTTCATGAGTGTCGCATAGCACAGCTGACACCATTTATTTGAATCAAGTAAGCACAATGATTATTCATCTTTAAAAAAAAAAACGTTTCGGCATCAGGTTTTGAGAAAGTGACCTATATTATTCGGATTATCAATGTCAAAACGACATACTAAAAGGTCGGGCAGCTGTAGTGGTTGTCAAGAATCAGGTTACATTTCATCCTCAGCGTCTTTACCCCTGGCCTAAATCCATAAGCAATCGACCTGAATCAGCTATTTTTCATGCAAAAATCTTTATGTCATCATGAACCATATGATGACATGTTATAATACAGGTCCCCTCAACCATCTATAATGGATTTCAATGGTTCAATCCTAATTTATTACGCGATAGAAACAGCCCTGCTAGATGAGTATCATCCAGCCTTTATGTGTTGGGAGAAATAAACAAAACAAAAAATACTGTAAATGGTGTATAATTGCTTACCTTGCCACTGGCAGTTCCTCCAGCGACACCGATTAGAAAAGGTTGTCGATTGTTCTGATCATTGGCGGTTTGGTCATCCGGCTTTGTTTCGTCGTCCCCTGCCATGCTTCATCTGCAGCGCGCACCCACTGACAGTATACTGAAGGTGCTGGCCGCTGGATTCGCTCCTTGTTGATGAGGAGGATGATGATGATGATGATGATGACGAGGATAATGATGAAGATGACGACGCTGATGACGATGCTCGTGATGATATTGCAGCCTACTGCTTGGGGTGATGGTGATGATGTAGCTGGAAGTATGAAAAGCTTCTTTTTAAAGTTTTCTGTTTTGTGTGTGTGTGTGTGTGTGTGTGTGTGTGTGTGTGTGTGTGTGTGCGTGCGTGCGTGCGTGCGTGCGTGCGTGCGTGCGTGCGTGCGTTCGTTCCAGTTGCGGTTGAGAAGAAGAAGCAGAAGTCGTCCATCATGTCGGGCAGTAAGCCACATTCACATGTAATGAGGAGTGAAAACGTTTTATTGTAGAGAATTGTTGTTATGAAGCTTCAATAAACTACTGTTCTTAAACCGTTGTGTGTCTCCCACTTTGTCATTGCCGAAGAGCGAGGTTATGACGGCAGCAGAGGGTTTTTTTTCTTACCCCAGGTTAGTTGTTGTACTACAATAAAATATAAGTTTAATGGATAAGATACATTTTAGTATCTTTAATCAAACAAACTACCTAGTAAATAGGTATTCTTCATGGTTTGCTCTCTCAAAGGCTGAGGGGAAGTTCTCTCCCCATCCACTGAAAGATGAAAAGGAGTCATTGTAGGAATAGTTTTAGTATTCACAACTAAGTTTATATGGGAGACAGTGAGAATAATTACATTTGTTAGAATTAATATTCATGTCCTTCATTTCCATAACTGCATCATAAAGAATCATACAGAATGTGGTAGTAACATATATTGCAACTGTTAATATAGCCTACATTGGCTTTAGGTTATGAACAACGTTTGTAAACCATATATTCACAGTTTAAATGACAACTTCTTCATGGAGTCACCTGAAAGATTCTTTTGAAGTGCACCACTGGTAAATTTCAGAAAAATCATATCATACATCAAATAGGCTACTGCTATAAAGTAGGCCTAGTGTTTATTGATTTGCATTATTTACTCATAATTGCCAAATACAATCAGATACTATATTAAAATATAGATAGATATGCAGTAGGAATGTATGAACTATGTGGGAAATATGTTCCCAAAAGTTAAATTCAACTCGCCCAATGTTGCCATTTCATAGGCTACTACGAAGATGGCAAATGACAGAGAGGTAAATATAATGATGTAGGCCTATGTATATTACAAAATATAAATGCATTTGTCTTTTTTTGGCTGATCTAATTATAGATTTTTCATTTAGTTTTATAGATGACAACATTTAGCAAGTTTCGTCCTGAATGAAGCTGAAGCACGATACTGGATGTGGGCGGTCCAGCTCCGCCTCACCGCAGGCTGCAGCCGTTAGTACTTGGTTCTGCCATCGTTGGGAACAGAGACGCGCGGCGGAGACGGTGCTACTTGTACCCCTGAGTTATTGTTTGTTTGTAGGCCTACAGCTTAAATGCTTGCCACTTTAACATGGATTTGTCAATGTTCGAAACTGCACTTCACTTTTTTTTGTCCCTGTACCAATTGTCTTTATGTGTCCTTAAATAAATTGTTAAATGTGTGCGTGCGTGCGTGTGTGTGTGCGTGCGTGCGTGCGTGCGTGTGTGTGTGTGAAAGAGAGAGAGAGAGAGAGAGAGAGAGAGAGAGAGAGAGAGAGAGAGAGAGAGAGAGAGAGAGAGAGAGAGAGACATGACCCTAGGGCCATGTTCCAAACTACAATTGGCACACTCAAACCTCTGTCCATTAACACTAAAAC
>OMLJ01122974.1:0-11308 GCA_900302595.1 Gadiculus argenteus | reverse complement strand
GGTCTGACCTCTCAATGTTCCGAAAAATTCCCATTGGTCCGACAGCCCATTGTTCCGACCTAACCCTAACCCTAACCCCAACCGTAACACTAACCGTAACACTAACCCCAACCCTAACCCCAACCCTAACACTAACCCTAACCCCAACCCTAACACTAACCCTAACCCCAACCCTAACACTAACCCTAACCGTAACACTAACCGTAACACTAACCCCAACCCTAACACTAACCCTAACCCCAACCCTAACCGTAACACTAACCCCAACCCTAACACTAACCCTAACCGTAACACTAACCGTAACACTAACCCCAACCCTAACACTAACCCTAACCCCAACCCTAACCGTAACACTAACCCCAACCCTAACACTAACCCTAACCGTAACACTAACCGTAACACTAACCCCAACCCTAACACTAACCCTAACCCCAACCCTAACCGTAACACTAACCCCAACCCTAACACTAACCCTAACCGTAACACTAACCCCAACCCTAACACTAACCCTAACCGTAACACTAACCCTAACCCTAGCTGTCGGACTAGTGGGACTATTTTATTCGGAACAAAGAGATGTCGAACTAGTGGGCTGTCGCTCTAATGGGAATTTTTCGGAACATTGAGAGGTCGGACCAATGGCGCGTCGGACAAACGGGCAGTCCCCGATTTACTGACCTCAAGTCCTCCAGCAGACAGCATGGATCTGCGATGGCCTTCCACAGGCTTTTCATCCCTTGGTCTCCTACGCCGTTCAGAGCGAGAGACAGGGACTTCAGCCGGGAGCCCTCACTCCTCAGCAGGAGACCCAACTCTGCAAACACCACCTGTGTCAACTCGCACCGTGTCAAACTGAAAGAAAAGCAAACGTTACAAATCGACTCACGTGACCCCTGTGTGTGTGTGTGCCGTGAGCAGGGTTCCATTGTGTTGACCGACGCTGACAACGTGCTGCTGTCTGAACACCGGCGTTATCAACAGAGGTGGAGTGAACCTGAGTTTTTCCAGCAGGCAGCCGGGGTTGCGGAGAGCTTTGCAGAGCCGCAGCGCTCCGTCGGGTCCCAGCTCGTTCACGGAGAGGTCCAGGTCTACCAGGGAGCAGTGGTCGGATCTCAGGGCCTGGGCCAAACGTTGACAGCAGCTCCCGGTCAACTCTGTGTCACTGAGTCTGAAAACGGACGGGACAGTAGGAATCACAGTGGAAATAAGGCCACGTTTACACATAGCAGGGGATTTAGTAAGGCTGCTCGATTATGGACAAAATGATAATCACGATTATTTTGATCAATATTGAAATCACGATTATTTAACATGATTATTCGTTAACTTTGGAAAAATGTGTTCATTTCGCTCAAAAACACTTTTTAACAGCGACATTTCTTGGACATTTCCCATCAGTTTTCCATCAATTTCCCCTTATATATATATATCTGCGTTTTCCCCTCGTGTAAACAGGGCCTAAGTTTCCATTTTGGGAGCACTGTTGTATTTGAATGCAACATTCACAATATGAATTATGATTTTTGTATTCATGCTGATACTTGGTTTCAGGGTAATTTACCCAGAAAATACAAAAGCAGAAAGATATACATTACGTGAGCCTCTGTAGGCGACAGTGTGGGTGCTGTAGTGCTCGGGATAGATGCTCTGCTCCAACGTCACCAACTGTGTTTTGGTCCAGGTCCAGCATCCTGAGTTGTGATTGGCCGGAACACAAGGCTGTGGACAAAGCCTCCATGGATTGCGCTGTCACCTGACAGCTACGTAGCCTTAATGAGCACCACAGAGATATGACGTTGAAGTTAGTACCACAAACATAAGACATTTCGATAAACACTTAAAACTGAACCAAATTATGCAGACACAATATACAAATCATTGAAAAGAATGATCACTTTCACGCATCACCCGTTCAGCTTTATGTCATGTCGAATGTAGCTTGCAGCTAAAAATGAGACATTACATATCAGGTTTTATTACACGACGTGCGAGATATCGAGTGCAAATATGAGTTTTTAGAGTGCAAATATAGAGCGATATTACACGGTTCAACCACTGATTGCACAGCTGCGTCAGCACGCGGTGAAACTCGGCAGAATAAATGGTGGAAAATTCATTCTTTCCTTGATTTATTTGTCGTATAATAAATAATTTATTACACAGTTAGTCGTTTAGTACTGCTGTACATTTTTTTTAGTACTGCTGTATACGTTTAGTACTGCTGTATATTTTAACGACTACCTGTGTAATAACGTATATTTACGTACTGAAGCTCCTGGAGTTTGCAGAGAGGGTTCTCCAGGGCTTGGCACAGCTGCAGGAGCCCCTGGTCTCCGAGCTCGTTGAACATCAGGTTCAACACACTCAACTGGGAGGCGGAGGAGGTCAGCGCGGAGGACAGATCTCCACAGCAGGCCTCAGTCAGTCCGCATGCTAGAATACTATATTCATAGAATATATATAGTTGTTATCATATTCATACCATGTCATTATCATATTATCATATCTATAGCCGCGTACCGACCAGGCGTACTTTTCCCGCTATGAGGTTTTGTGGGTGCGGTTTGGAGAGAGGATCCGCCCATCAGGACTCTTACAGGGGCTCTTACAGCGGCTCAGAAAGTCCTCCAGCAGAGGTGGTACTTTTCTGAGCCGCTCGTAGCTCGTCGACGCTCCGTCGGTAAGCCTCTCGGACTTCCCTGCGGTGCGTACGCGCCGACAAGGCGAGTTAATGTGTGGGTGTAGCCAAAAAAAAAAGCCTGGGACTGAAAAAGTCCTGGTCGGTACGCGGCTATTCAACATTCTCCCATCCCCACCTAAGAGAAATTATGATTTGGCGGAAATCCTACTTTAATGCGTGCAACTTGCAGGCTCTGAGACCACTGCAGAGGACTTTGAGATTAGCATCTCCCAGTTGGGTATGAGACAGGTCGAGCTCGCTGGTTATTCCTTCCCTTAAGGCCCGGGCTATATGGCCAACAGAGGCTGCGCTCAGGGAGGTACTTGATAACCTGGAAAGAGACAGAGAGACAGTGGGAGGGAGAGAGGGAGTAATTTGACCTGCGCTCCCCCACGAGGGTGGTTTGTCATGCAAGCACAGTGAACAACAAGTCTACAACAATTCTGATATGCAAAGAAAGTATGACGACAAAATGTAAATTTTCTGCATACTAGGTGACCTACATTATCTTCTGAGACAGGCCCATGGCTGGGATCAGGATGTCTGTTCCCTCCTCGGTCAGATCCTTTGCTGAATACAGATTCAACCTCTCCGTCCCTCCAAGGCACTGGACGACGTAATTCAAAGCAACACAGTCCACGAGGCCCAGGCCTGCGTAGCTGAGGTCGATCCGAGCGGACGGAGTGACGACCTCCCTCACCAGCACCTCGTCCTGACTCTGATGGAGCAGCCCGAAGGCTTTCAGGTGTTTCTCTTTGTAGTGCCCTTCAAGCGTTTTCTGAGAGCTGGTTTTAAGCCAACGTTTAAAATCCATCAGCTGCTCATCCTTAAACGGCCCCAGCAGAGACTCCAGCGGCCTCCGTCGACCGGCGTTTAAAAGCCCTGCCAGGTAGAGATGGAGATACCTCACATGGCCTTCATGCGTGTTCAGCAGTGCAGTCACGTCCTCAGCGATTGTCTCATCCAAAAGGAAAGACACCGCTAATAGCAACTCTTGCATCAGCTGGGAGTGAAAAGACAAGACGCACTGATCCGATTCCAGGTCACCGTCTACCCTCAGCAATGACTCGACTAGGACTGGAGCAGTGAGGAGCTGTTTGAGACCCGATGATGCGATTCTTTCTTTGCAGCAGGTAGACTGCGGGTCAATGCAGCAATGAGCCGCCACTCTACCCAGGGCCAACACCACTTCTCTGGCCCCGACCTCATCCAGTGCAAGGGACGCGACTACCTGTGCCACTGCGTTCACACATATCTCAGTCATTGTTTCAGCCAGTCCCTCTCCAGCCCCGAGCTGATTCTTATAAACAGAGCAAACAGTCCAACAAAAATGAGGAGAGGAACCAAAATCGTAAAAACCCAGCGTCCTCTCCATGTTCTGCCAAGCAATGTTGGCCACGTGCGGGTCAGGGAAGAACTTTCCAAAGTAGGCCTCTCGTTGGGGTTTTGAAAACCCCGACAGCTCCACCTTGAAGCCCTCCAGAAACGCCAGGCTGTCGGTAGGCCTGGTGGCCACTAAAAAGGTGGCTCCTTTCAGAAGTGTCCCGTGAAGTAGGCTGGCCACCAATGTGGATACTGTGGTTGGCGTGTTGGGATCGGTGCAGAGCGTGTGGACCGAGGGATCCAAGGGATGTTTGTACAGGTCCAACGTGTCAAAGACAAACATTACATTCTCTGGCTTCTGCAGCACGAGAGCCGTGGACTCCGGGTCAAACGGATGGCGATTCTGTAGTAGGAATGTCTTCAGGGAATATAGGCCATCACGAAAGCTCAGCTCCTTCAAATCATAAAAGAACACATTAGAGAACGTCTGGCAATGATCCCCTTTGGCCCAGTCTACAGCAAACTTCTCTAAGGCCGTGGTTTTGCCGGACCCTGCTGAGCCAACTACTGCTATTGTTCTGATCTGATCGGACAGCACTGAGTCGACGACATGGCCAAGAGAGCTGAAGCTGGTTCCCATGTCCTCCTCAGCCCCACTGATCAATGGAGGTATGTACTGGTCGTCTGTCACCACTTTGATTGGCAGCTGGTGGCTCAGAAGGGACGATGGGTCCTTATTGGACATAAGGTCACCCAACAAGGCTTCTTTGTCCATGGTTTCAAAACCTGTGATGAGAACAAATAGATTAAAGACTTAAATAAATATGACATAAATAAATAAAACGTAAATAAATAGACATGTCACTGCATCAATTAATTAATTCGTGGTTTGCTTCGTTAGGCCTACCTTATATTATATTCCCTTTAGAATTAACGCTATTTATAACGTTATTGAATGCGCTTGAAAATGCAGCCAATTGTGAAGTCTAATCAATAATCAAAGAATGACATAAAAGACGGGATCTGGATCAACCCAAACAACTACAGATCAGCCCTTAGGACACGGAAGCAGGGTTGATCTCTAGTTAATAATTAGTTTATAATAAGAACTACGAAACTACTCAGAATCTGACGTCATGGAAGGCGAAGGGTTTACATCTTCAATAAATGCAAATAAATAAATTTACTTGCATGTCCAATATACGTTCAACATCATAGAAACCAAACACATTATGATTATTATTATTAACTTGTTAAATCTTTTAAAGGAGAAGCAGATGAGTGAAGCTCCTACACACGTGACCGTCCACTTCCTATTATAGACACGTGACCACTGGAGTGCAATAATCATCCTGTAAATAATTATGTTAATCATGATTATAACTTTTTATTTTGTAATCTGTTAATCATTTGTAATAATTATTGTAATCTATTATTTTTTGTTTTTGTTTTTTATTTTTACGCCATCAACGCGTTGCCTACCGGCTCCACAGGTAGGTAGGTAGGTAGGTGTTCAGACACTGCCACCAAGTGGTAAACACTTGAACTTTTTCTTTTTTATATTTTGTGTATATTTATATTTTGTTTATATTTTAAGTGTGAGACAGAGCACTCACACTTGTCTCACACTTGCATTGGTTTTACATTGTTCTACACATTTGTACAAACGAATAATTTTATCCAGATTTCAAGGTTCAAACTCTTTATTGTGTAAATGTGGAGGCTACTGTTGGGTTGTGAAGGTCTTAACAATCTATAGACATTCTCCGACGGTTGTGGCCAGATCCAGAACATATACCAGTCAATCCACATTCGTGACATTAGCTGGAGGCTAACCCTTTGTGTTTTTAAAATGTAAAAAATTCAGGATGTGGTAGAAGTTTTATTATAATGTAGAGCTTGAGGCAAGGAACGATTGGCACCCCAAGCTGGAATTACCAGACTATCACTCTGCATAACCTCCACCTCACCTGGTACAGTGAGATGCAATTATCTGAAGATAGTCCCTTCTAACTCCATAACAAATGGTTCTAACTTGTAACCTTGGGCCGTTTTGGCTAGAAACAGCAATGAGTTGTAATGGTCAATGTCTGAGTCATTGTCTTCTTCACACAGCTCATTGGGACAGGGCGGGATGTGCTCTGGATGTATGATGTGATCTGCTCTATAAACAATTATTATATCTTGCTACACCTGAAAATGTACGTATAAATCCCAGACAGAAACAAACACGGCCTCCGACTTCGTCTTGGATTCCCTCTCCTTCTGTGTCAGATTCAACCTACTGCATACATCGTTGTTGTACATACAACACTTGGTTTAGTCCTGTTATCGGTGGTGTCTTTTCATGTTAATCATTCTCGTGCATTTCTGCAATCCATTTGTGTTGACGACTTTGTGTCAACCTTTACCTGACATGTGTTAGGTGAACGTTGAGAGTAAAACTAATGAATCCATGAGTTAAGGGCTGTTTATGGTCCTGCGTTCACGCAACGCAAGGGGACCCCTTACGTCCTTGCGGACCCCTTACGTCCTTGCGGACCCTCCTTGCGTCCACCGCGAGGGCCTGACGTGCGCCTCCCAAAAATCGTAACCTTCCGTTGAGGCGACACAGCCGCGAGGGCTGCGAGTCTGCTCACTGAAACCCGACGCAGAACCATAAACGCTCACGACTGCGTTGACGTGTCTGCGTGGTCTGCGTGGTCGTTGCGTTGCGTGAACGTGGGACCAGAATCAGCCCTTTAGTGGCACAGGAGCAAGAGTTTCAGGTAGGATGGAAAAAACAAGGTGTGATTAGGGAATAATAATTGTACAAATCTAAAGTCGGTAAAGGATGTTTATTTCAACAAATTGTCACACAGATATGTTAATAAACAGCTTCAAAATCGTCCAGTAGGCTTTTATGTTTGGCCCATTGGTCAGGTTTCTGTTGGTCATCAATTGAAAGAAGTCTGCTAACAAAACATAGTATTAAATGAATAGAATTCAGAAATCCAAACCATGGAGAGAGCAATGTAAATATTGGACTAGAATGAAGTGGGTTTAATCGCATGATGAGATGTTGTCTAGGGTCTCCACTACCTTATAGACAATGGGGGGGAGCCTGTCTGACCTGCTGATCTCGTTCATCTCCTTCACGCCTAAGGGGGGAAGCACAGTGGGAAAAACATGAAACGAATACTATGTGCAAATAGTACACACCATATATACACACGCACATATACATACATACGCGTATATATACACACACACATGCACACGCACGTATATACATACACGCACAGGCACACGCGCACACAGACATACATACAAAGTAACACACATATGCACACATGTATACACACAAACATGCACACAAGCCCGCACACACATGCACGCGCATACACACACACACACACACACACACACACTACATACAAGAGTCTTGTATGTTACATTTGTTAACAAAGAGTTGAAAGTCACTGCATGTCATCTCAGTGATCTGATTATTGAAGGTAGCAAACCATTTCAGCTAAGAAACCCTGAAGTCCTTCCATTAAAACAGGGGCTGCTGTTGCATTAGTCAGTGACTTGTTGTGTCATTTTCTAAACCTGAATCCATAGAGGAGGAATGTTCACAAAACCTGCTGAAAGAACCGGTGAGCCCGCGTCGTGTTTCAGATTCGAACGCTATGTGATTTAAAAGAATGCATTTTGGGAGAGAGGGGGGGGGAGTGCTATCCCCATGGTTACGACCCAAGCCGACTTTATGATACTTTTTTAGTACCGTCGTTGTGTAACTGTTATGAGCGTTATAATAAGCAATGTTGTGCATAAGATCTGCCACACACCATAGTGTTGTACCGTGGGTGTCCGGGAAGCCTAACCCTTTTAATAAATCCTGGTCAGACAGGGTTTCACCGTACACACACACACACACACAGCTGTGTTATATAATAAGGGTCAGACCAGTGACCCCGGGTCATAACGTCAGACTACCTCATAAAAGGTACACTGACGTCACGCAAAGAACGCCACCTGCGTACGCAGCGGAGTGAAACATTCACATAGTGTTTTGGGGAGAATGGCCGAAAGATACATTTTTACCCCTTTTTTCTCTAAATTGAGGACTTATTTCAGTAACAGTGATAAAATGGCATACTATGTTGACAATCATATCCCAAATGACCACGTTTAGAGCTGAGAAAAAGTGGTTTTAGGTTCACTACCTTAAAATAGTAATTTCTTTGGAATACTTACACTTGTTGGGCACAGTCTGAATGTTGACCACAGCCTGTTGACCAATCCTGTAGTGAAGAGATGAGGAAAACATGAACCATGTACATAATATAAAATCATGTTTGACTTTCTTTTCATTTTCCGTTTTCAATCAATCAATCAATTTATTATTTAAAGTGCAGTCTCACCATTGAAATGGTCTTAGAACACTTCTGGATAATAACATCAATACATCAAGTTTTGTGTGAGAGAGGGTCGTCCGGATGCGTCTCCTCCTCACCTGTCCTCTTCACCCTCCAGCAGTTTGCTGTAGGTGGAGATCTCGATGTCCAGGCCCAGCTTGGTGTTCATCAGCTCCTGGTACTCCCGGAGCTGCCGGGCCATGTCCTGCTTGGCCCGCTGCATGGCCACCTCCAGGTCCCTGACGCGGCCGGTGGCGTCCCTGGTGGCCGTTTCCCCCTTGTCCTCAGCGTCCGACACTTGTTTCTCAAGCGAGGATTCCTGGATGAAAAATGAAGGAAACAGTTTGATTAGTTTTCCTGGTAATGGACTGCATCCATACAGCGCTTTTCTAACCAGTGGTCATTCAAAGCGCTTTACAATACTGCCTCACAATCACCAGTTCATACACACATTCACACACCGACGGCGGTGTCAGCCATGCAGGGCGACAGCCAGCTGGTCAGGAGCAGTTAGGGTGTGAGGGCGTCTCGCTCAGGGACACCTCCACACTCAGAGAGGAGGAGCAGTTAGGGTGAGGGCGTCTCGCTCAGGGACACCTCCACACTCAGAGAGGAGGAGCAGTTAGGGTGTAAGGGCGTCTCGCTCAGGGACACCTCCACACTCAGAGAGGAGGAGCAGTCAGGGTGAGGGCGTCTCGCTCAGGGACACCTCCACACTCAGCTAGAAGGAGCTGGGGATCGAACCAGCGGTTACCAGCCGACCCTCTCTACCTCCTGAGCCACTCAGCCCAGTCTCATGCCATGTCGTGCTCTTGCGCACGAACATTATTAATGTATCGAATCGTGTCCCAGAGCACGATAGACTTTTTTCGTGCTGCACAGAACTAAATGTAAACCAATGCATTTTGGACGGGAGCATTTCTCCGACATAACTCTAACCCTAACCGTAACCCTAAACCCTAATCCTAACCCTAACCCCAACCCCAACCCTAACCCTGTTGAAAATGCATTGGTTTACATTTCGTTCTGTGTAGCACAAAAAAAGTCAGACTATCGTGCTCTGGGACACGATTCAATAGATGAATAACGTTCGTGCGCATGAGCACGATATGACGGGATATCATGTTGAGCCACTGCTGCCGTAATAGTCCAGGTATGGTGATACAATTTGGTGACTACATTAATGCTACTTGTCGAAGTTTAATCTCAATAAGGTTGTCTCTTGAGAAAGTATTGAATTTGTTTACGGAATTCGTTCATGGAGGAAACATGTTGAACCATGTTGACAATGTGAACCGGTTCACCGGGATGGTCGGCCAGTTCGTCTTGAAGTTACACCTCACTAAACGATTCCTTAGTACAGTATGTAAACAGGCTAAATGCCTGAGCCAGTATCTAGGTGTAGATCTAGATGTAATACCTCCCAGTCACTTCATCAGCACTGTATCACATCATGTGTATCATTACACATACATGTCTGTATGTGTTCCTGATCATAAATACTGATAGGTAGATAATAACTTTTGTTGATCCCCAGGGGAAATTCAGGGTCCAAGTAAGTCAAAGGCATAGAGACGACACACACACCATACACACATAACACAACACAACACACATAACATACACACAACACAAGACAACACAACACAAGACAACACAAGACAACACACATAACATACACACACACAACACAAGGATTGTCAAATAAATGAGTTCCCCAATAAAAAGAATAATGATAAAAAAGAAAAAATACTAGATACAAATAGATAGAATAGATCAAATAAAATAAAAATAGAACCCTAAATAAGAAAACATGGTCTGTGGGCTGTGCAAGGGCTGTGCCCAGGGGCTAACATAGCCAGTAAACATTGTGTAAATGTACATTGTGCAATGTAACAGTAAGGTAGGAGCAGTGGTTAAGAGGGTGGAGACTTAATGACTGATAACACAGCTTGGATTCACCTCCCCAAGCCATCCCCCTGCTACCCACCTGTCCCTTGATCATCTGGATCTCAGTCTGCAGGCGGCCGACCAGACGGGTCAGATCAGAGATCTCCGACTTGGTCTGTCGGAGCTCGTGGCTGTACTGCTCTGCCTGGGTAGACATCTGGTCGAACTGGTGGCAAAACAAAAGGATAGAATGTTCATTATCATCACATCTCATGACATCATACTATCTCCAGGGGGGGGACGATCGCCAAGCATTGCCTTTAAACTAGTGCTGTCAAACGATTCAAATATTTAATCGCATTAATGTCATAGTTAACTCGCGATTAATCACATATTTATCTATTCTAAATGTCCATTAATTTATTTTTGTTGTTCGACCTCGGAGAGTCGATAATCCGACGCGTACCGACTGAAGTAGAAGGAATGGTTTACAGGCGTCGGCGTTTGTTTCCTGTTCACCTTGATTTTGTACGCCACCTCGGCCTCGGCGCGGGTGCGGCCGGAGACCTCCTCATACTGAGCCTTGACCTCGGCCACGACCTGACCCATGTCCAGAGCGCGGGCGTTGTCCATCTGCACCACCACCGAGGTTTCCTTCAGGCTGTCCCGAAGCTCCTCCAGCTCCTGAACACACACACACAGACACACACACACACACACACACACACACACACACACACACACACAGACAGACACAAACACACAGACAGACAGACAGACAGACAGACAGACAGACAGACAGACAGACAGACCAGCCAATGTTATAAATAGAGATAGAGTAGAGCTACTACTACTACTACTACTACTACTTTATCAATGTATTGATGTTATTATCCAGAAATGTTATGAGACCATTTCAATGGCTTTATTAATATATAGAGTATTGATGTTATTATCCAGAAGTGCTCTGAGATCATTTCGATGGTGAGACTGCACTTTAAACAATAAATTGATT